>CAJJDO010000024.1:577749-592649 GCA_905183005.1 Paramecium pentaurelia
ATATTATCCACCACCACTAATAAAATGGATAAATTTTATAATTTTACATGTTTTCAATATTTTGATTATCAAAATTATTCCTTGCCCAAATTTCCCATTTTCCAATTTTGATACCGTTTTGATATTCGCCCCTATATGTTACTTATGTTTCACTTTTAAATCCATCACTAATTTCAATCCAATTTCCAACTTTAAGTGCTTAATCATCTTCATCATATGATCCACCTCCTCTAATAATTGAGATAATATTTCATGCTTACATCAATTTTTATTCTTACATATTACAATTCCTAAACCAAATATTCCACCTACCAAATTTTTGACCATTTTTATATTTTCCTTCAAAAGTTACTTGAGACCAATCAGAAAATTCACTACTAATCTCAATCCAATTTCCAATCTTAGCTTCTTGATTCCCTTCATCATATAATCCACCACCACTATAATAGTGTAAAATTCTTATGTTACATCAAAATATTGTTATAATAAATATTCCATCTACCAACTTTCTTACCATGTTTATATTCCCCATTAAAAGTTACTTATGAAAATTGATAAAATCCTTCACTTATATCAATCCAATTTCCAATTTTTACACCATATAATTCATCATATTCTCCACCACCACTAAACATAAATGTTTATTTATGAATAATAATTTACATCTATTTATTGTTTCCATCCAAATTAAACAATGTAGCCCATCTTCCAACTTTTAAACCATTATTATATTCACCATCAAAAGTTATTACTGATCTATTAGAAAATCCATCACTGACATCTATCCAATTTCCAATTTTAAATTCTTTACCTCCTTCATCATACAAACCGCCACCACTAAAAAAAAATATATGGTGCTATATATTTTACATTTATGATCCTTCATTCCAAAAACTCTTCCAAAAACCTATTTTTTTTCCCTTTTTATATTCACCATTAAAAGTAAAGCATGAATAAAACCAAAATCTATTATTTATCTCAATCCAGTTTCCTACTTTAAGTTCTTGTCCTTTTTCATCATACAATCCACCACCACTAAAATTAAGTTGATGTTATTATAAATATAATAATTTTACATCCAATTATTAATTCCATACTCATCGAACCATATATCCCATATACCAATTTTTTTACCATTGTAGTATTCTCCAAAATGTATTACTTATGATTGATCCCAAAAACTATCATTTGGTTACATCCATTTTCCATGTTTTTAACCTGCCTAATTATATGTACCACCAGCTCTATTTTAACAATAATAATTTTAATACATTTCTTTTTCCTTAAATATATACTTCCAATTACCTTACCTCTCGTTATTCAAATATACTCCAAATTCATATACTTAAGCCTAACTTTAAAATAACAAAATAATATCACTTCCAATAATTTTTAAATTATTCCTTCCATAGGCTTTATTTTTTTCCTTCATCATAATATCCTCCTATTTCTTAAAGAGTTTCTCCTTTCCAAGTTACTATCCATTTACCAATTTGTTAATTATTCTTATTATAACTTCCAATCCATTTTAAAAATTTTATCTATTCTAAATTAGCTAAGTATTCAGGTTACTTTGAGTTATCTTTAATAATATCCCTATTTTCCTTAAATAATAAAGTATTACTGTCTTATAATGGATCCTTCTTTTATGTATTAAATTTCTTAATCTTTCAACAAGATTTAGAATGTAGAGTAAATAAATCTACTTTCTAGTTCATCCCAAGAGATTCCATTAAATTAATTGATACCTTTACATAAAGTAGGCTCTTAAACTAATTGAATTTCGTTCAATTTTTTCTAAAGATTCATAACTAAAAATAATAAAAATTTATAATATTTATTAGTTTTTAAACATCTGGCTTTTCTTTTAAAAACAACAATTAAATGTTAAATTTTTTGTAATTCTTAATTTCTATGAAATTAAATTTTTGTAAAATAATATATTTGTAATGGGTTCTGTATAAGATATATCTTAATTCCTTGGATCTTCTATATTTAAGTTTTTGATAATGATTTAATTTTTTTTTAATTGTAATATGATTCGAATCCAGAAATATCTAAAAATCACTTTTTTATAGAAATTCATATTAATACAACTTAATAAAAGCTATATGATCTTAATAGTATTTAAGCTATTAATATAGCATTATATGAAAGTATAGTATTTTAATAAAGATGTATTTATTATGTAGCTTTATTAAGAAATCAAGAAAAAATTAAGTTAACCTTAAAAAGTAAAGGACCATTTCATTAATAAAACCTGCTAGAAATAACAAATTAGAACTATTTAAAAATGAATTGAATTTAAATTCAGTATACTAAATGTTATTATTTTAAATAATTTTTGATTGTATAATAAGTAACTAATTAATAGTAGTGTAAGTTTGGTTGTTTCTGAACCTTAAATCATTATACATTCTCTGTCATATAATTTTTTGAAATAATCAAATTTATTATTTATCCTCTCATTTATCTTGTTAATCTATTTTGTAGTTTTCCTAGTCTTCATTATAATAATATTATACTTAAAGTATAGGGTTCGTAANATTCCTTCCATAGGCTTTATTTTTTTCCTTCATCATAATATCCTCCTATTTCTTAAAGAGTTTCTCCCTTCCAAGTTACTATCCATTTACCAATTTGTTAATTATTCTTATTATAACTTCCAATCCATTTTAAAAATTTTATCTATTCTAAATTAGCTAAGTATTCAGGTTACTTTGAGTTATCTTTAATAATATCCCTATTTTCCTTAAATAATAAAGTATTACTGTCTTATAATGGATCCTTCTTTTATGTATTAAATTTCTTAATCTTTCAACAAGATTTAGAATGTAGAGTAAATAAATCTACTTTCTAGTTCATCCCAAGAGATTCCATTAAATTAATTGATACCTTTACATAAAGTAGGCTCTTAAACTAATTGAATTTCGTTCAATTTTTTCTAAAGATTCATAACTAAAAATAATAAAAATTTATAATATTTATTAGTTTTTAAACATCTGGCTTTTCTTTTAAAAACAACAATTAAATGTTAAATTTTTTGTAATTCTTAATTTCTATGAAATTAAATTTTTGTAAAATAATATATTTGTAATGGGTTCTGTATAAGATATATCTTAATTCCTTGGATCTTCTATATTTAAGTTTTTGATAATGATTTAATTTTTTTTTAATTGTAATATGATTCGAATCCAGAAATATCTAAAAATCACTTTTTTATAGAAATTCATATTAATACAACTTAATAAAAGCTATATGATCTTAATAGTATTTAAGCTATTAATATAGCATTATATGAAAGTATAGTATTTTAATAAAGATGTATTTATTATGTAGCTTTATTAAGAAATCAAGAAAAAATTAAGTTAACCTTAAAAAGTAAAGGACCATTTCATTAATAAAACCTGCTAGAAATAACAAATTAGAACTATTTAAAAATGAATTGAATTTAAATTCAGTATACTAAATGTTATTATTTTAAATAATTTTTGATTGTATAATAAGTAACTAATTAATAGTAGTGTAAGTTTGGTTGTTTCTGAACCTTAAATCATTATACATTCTCTGTCATATAATTTTTTGAAATAATCAAATTTATTATTTATCCTCTCATTTATCTTGTTAATCTATTTTGTAGTTTTCCTAGTCTTCATTATAATAATATTATACTTAAAGTATAGGGTTCGTAAGATATTTTAACACATTAAATAAATCAATAATTGTAATAATTGTGTGTTCAAAATATTAATAATTAAAATTTCAGAAAATAACTTTCTCTGACAATTCTATAGATAGATTAGAGTAAAGAAGAGGACTGAATCGAAAATGGCTGGATTTTAGAGTACTAAACATAATTAAGATAGTATAAGAAGAAAATACATTATAATAATCAATTATACTGTTGAAACAAGATCCCTTTAGGTTTTCGAATAAGCAGAGAATTATATCAAATTCTTTTATGAAATAGATAAAGGTTGCAAAATACCATAAGAATGAATAAAAATATCTTATATTTAAATATATTTAATATTTTCAAGTTTCATGTAAAAATCAATTCATATACTTCACATTCAATTATATTTGGCTTATCCTATCCAAATAAATAACTCGATTACTTATCCTGATAATTATTACATTAATACGTATCACCTATTTTAGAATATCCACTTTTAAAATCAGAATATATACTTATATCATGAGCATATCCAAATTTAGGCCCATGACTAGAATTACAACGAATCGCATATTATTTTCTATTTTTTATCAAAGGATATATTTAATCATGTTTTTAAGAGAATAAAAATGATGTTAATGAATCATCTTATACATAAATGCCACTGTGATGTTACCATACACAGGGCGAATATCCACCAAAAACATTTCCGCTTAAAGATTTAAATATCATCAGTAAATAACCCTTACCTTTACAACAATTCCAAAAAGAATTACTATTTAATCCATCTTAACTTCCTTTATAAACTAATTAAGATGATTTTACATTTTTTTTTGATTGTTCTTATATGTAAGAAAATAATCTAATCCAAAAATTATTATTTAATAAGGTTGGTTTTACACCAGGAATTAATTAAAGTTTAAGAAAAATTTCAATTTTTGGTTTTAAAAGTGCCTCAAATAAATGTTGCTATTTTTAACTTAATTAAATTATTTCAAATAGTTTTTATATTTATGTATTCTATTAATCAACATTATTTATTAACTAATAAATTGTTTCATTTGATTTTTAAACTTCTTTTACCAACTCACTAAGTGATTATTAGTATTATTCCAATATCTTAATTTAAGAATAATTTTCTTCTAATCGGAATTAAATTTGTTAATTAAGGATCTAAAATTTAGATTCCATATTTTCTTCAAACTTAAATTATGATTAATTAATTCCTGATTATAATAAATTTATCTTTTATTAATTTATTTAAATAAATTCTGACTTTAAATCAATTATTTAAACAGTTAGCTGTTGTAATTTTTCATCAAAAACATTAAACTTTTCTTATAAATTATATTATTTAAATAAATCTTGTTATTGATATTATTATTGTCCTTATTCTTGATCCACAATTTATATGCTTCTATTCAAATTATTTTCTAAATCTCTAATATTCTTTGAAATTACTATAATTTCTTGTATTTATAATTAATTAATTTAATTAGTCTCTTATTTTTCTTCAAATTAAAGTCTCAATTATTATTCTGTTATTTCAAGTAATTATTATTGCTAAATTATTTCATTGTTTTTCAATTATTAATAACATTGATCTTGTTGTTCTATGTGTTAATCTTACTTTAATTCTTATTATAATTTAATAGGTTCATTGAGATTATTTAAATACTAGATTTAAATTTCAATTTTTGAAATAAACTAGTGCATTTCAGGAATCAATTTAGTATCCAAAAAATTATTAACTCCAATTTATTGTGAATCTATTAATTTTTAATATAAATACCTTATTATAAAATAATTGTTAATAATTATTACTTACTAAGTAAATAAATTTCAAGAAGACTATCTAAATTTGTATTTATGTTTGAATAAACCTTGTAATCAAGGATAGCTTATTTTTCTTATTGTTCCTGTATTTCTTTATTTTTCTCTTTTTAAATTAATAAATTAATTAACTTTTCAAATTAAGTTTTTTCTAATTCAAATATCTATTTCTTGCCTAATTATAGAAAATCCTCATATGTTTAATAATCCTCAGTTATTTATTTTTCTATAATAATTAATATTTCTTATAGTTAATTATTTAAATTGGTTTTTATTTACTTAATTTTTTATAAAATAATTTATAATTTTTATTTTCTACTACCAGTTTTTGTAAAAATTAAATCCTTTGATTAATCTATGTAATTAATCCACCTTTTTTTTGCCTCTTTTAAACTAACATATTAAATAGGGTTTTCCTCAATACATTCTATACAAGCCCATCTACTGAATTCTGATTTTTCTTAACTTATATTAATCATAATTATTTCCTAGTTATGTTTTTTACAAATCTTATTTTCCTAAAATTAGAGAAGAATTTACATTTGATCCTTGTTCTTATGTAGATGCTGCATAAATGATATTTTTCTATAAATTTATTGGAATAGTTGATATTATCAATTCAATAGATTTCATAATTTAATCAAAATTCTATGATTTTGAGTAAGATAATAGGGATTCTTAAACAAATTATGCTAATTAGAAATCTTTTTCTTTATTAATCTCTTATAATTAAATATTGTAACATAAATTTCCTTTATAATTTTATGATAGAATTTGAATTTAATCATCAAAGTTCTTTTTTTCTAATTTAGTTTCTTATGATTCTACTTCTTTTTAGATCTATTCAATATATAAATCAATTTATTAAAGTAATTTTGTAAGCTCCGTCTTAATAAAAACTTTGAATGACTTTATTGATGATTATAATTATTGTAAAGATGATAGTCTAAGAACCTATTCTTCCTTAAAAATTCTTTCTGATTAAATAGTCATGTTTTTTATCATTTCATTGACTTAATTAATCATTGTCATATTATTATTATTATCAAATTTCTCAACCAAACACATTGTACAATAATATTTATTATCTACTTTAGTTTATACATTTAAATCTACTACTACTATTTCTAATTTGTGAAATTAACAAATTTTTTTATCTTCACTCTCTATTGTTTACATTTGATATTTTTCTTTATTTAATTAATTCAACAGAAGAAACAATTTCAAGGTTTTATATACATTATGACAATAAAAAATTATAAAACATTGTTAACATTTCCAATAAATTAAAAGATATTAATAAATTTTTCTATTGCATCTTAACCTTACTTAGAAATAGGATGACTTTGATTATCAATATTTCTATTTATTAATGATTTTACTCATTTAATTTGGGTTTTTGTTTTTATGAATAGTAGAACTAAAAAGAAATAATATTTGTATAAATATTTTGAAGAAAAATAGATAAATAAGGTATTAAGCAGAGTGATATGGATCAATTCTAAGAGAAGAAAACTAAAATCTAATTAGCTTGTAATCTGTAACTATGGTATATAAGAGTAATGAATTTGAATTATTTTAACAAAATAAATCAATAGTAGTTTTGATTTGAAATAAGCACTTATGAATTTTTTCATCAGCAATACTCCAAAACGTCCAATTTCTTAAAAAAAATTTTTCATTAATAATTTTACTCTAGTTTATATTTATAGATTTTTATTTAAATTTAATAGTTTAAGGATTTTACTGTTTTTAATCCTTACAGAATTTTTTTTTAATCTATGAAAGATAGTTAATCTAATTTAAGAGATTATTTAATAAACTCAAAAAATTATATTATTTTTATAATCACTATGCAATAAATATCAAAATTCTATATTTGGTTTTTAATCCAAAAGCTGTAACCAAGGACAAGAATACCTTAAAAATATAAAAATTTAGTAGAATAAAATTTAGTTTATTTATAGAAACTATTATATTGTTTACTTATTTTTCTTATAAAACTTATTATTGAAAGTCTTAATCAGATAACATTTTACAATACCACTTTCTTTCATCAAATTTTATTTTGAATCAAAGCAATTACTTAGATTGATAAGGCCGTTTATTATATTAATTAAATGAACTATTTTTTAAAAGATAAAAAAGAATATTAATGGAGCTTGTTAAATATATATGTTTAAAGCAAAATAATGATGAGGAAATAGTATTTACTGAGTATATAATTCAATTAAAATTAAAAATTCATTATTTGGATTTGATTTTAAAAATAAGATTTCTTCAATATCATTATTGACTCAATTATTCTAAATTTTTGAAATACAACTAATACTATTTATTTTTATTATGTAAAAAGTTTTATCTTTCATCAATAAGTTTGAATTCCAATTACCAATCAAGCAATATTTAAGTTAAGACTCACCTATTTGATAAATAAATTTATATATATACATAGTGGTTTTAAATATAAGTATTTCATTCTATTTATAAATATTTTCTTCATTATCTGCCACAATGATAATTTTCAGAATAATTTGTGTCTGAATAGATATTAGAAGAATCTCTTTATACATCTATATAATGGAATTGACTTTGTAATTAAATTAATAAAATAAATATATTATAATTTAATTAAATAGCTTTGATATATTAAAAATCAAAATTTAGGTAGTATTAAGTTAAAGATAATAGATACTAATATTTGAATCAATCAATAATCAATTGATTCTTTAGATAATAGAACTATTGTTCAATATTTTATTATTAAGAATAAAATTAAATGCTATCGTATTATTTACAATTTTAATAGGTCATCATAACATTATTTCTATTTATTAAAGGTATAAATCTAAAAAGATATATGATTAAAAAAAGAATAAATATGAATATCATTATAATGATACAATTAATTTTAGTTCTTGAAATTTTATTTATAAAATAAAAATTAATTTACAAATTAAGAATAATATGAAAATATGAATTACTATTTATTTTTATATTGAAAAAAATGATGATTAGTTAAATCTTATGTTCGATATTTTACTTTAACAGAAAAATACTTCTAGTTGCTTTAAATTAAGTTTCAGAAATTAAATTCAATTTGTTTATCTTTTATCCTTTTTATTTGGTTTATTATTAGATAAAATTATTAAATTTTATAATTTCAAAAATAATGGAATCTTAGATTTATCTGTGAATATCTTAATTCTTCTTATATTAACTTGTTCATTGTTAAATTCTTTAATTCAAATAGAAGTAAAAATTCGATGAGATATTAATTAATTAAACCTTTTTGCTTTAGTGTAATCAAATAAGTATCTAATATAAAGTATTAGATAATTTTTTATTCAAACTTTATTTTGTGATAAATTACAGTTTTTACAAAAATCATTTTGATATTATCACATACCTTTCAACATTTTTAGAGCAAATATGATAATAATTATTTTTTATTCTATATACAGATATTGAATTATTAAAAGAAATTTTTATCAGTAAAAGAGTGTTCAAAAATTGTTGTAGTACAGAAAAAATTCCATAAATTTGACAATTACCCAAAGATTAAATTAAATAAAGGATTTTTCAATCTAGGATTCAGAAAAATAATTAGAATTTTATATTTCTTAATTGCAATATACATCATCGTTAATTTAATTCTAATGAACTTTCCAATTTGAAACCTCCTTTTTGATAATTTAATTTAGTTAAATCAATATCTGATTAACTAATAAATTCTTCTTTTTGCCTATTGAGATATAAGATGAATAGAAATATTCTTGGTGACTAAATAAGTTTAAAATACAAATATTACCCTCCAAAAGAGAATTTTATATAAATAGGGGATTTTGAATAATGCTAGAATTTCTTCATAATTATTATAAAAAGGTCGAATTTATTATCCTGTCTTAATATATCATAAACGAATAGACTTATCATCACTACCTGATGCTAGTATATTCCCATCAGGAGAAAAACAAACTGGGAGAACTCTTCCATTATAACCTTCAAATTTTGCTTTTGTTTATCCTGTCTAAAAATCCCATTACCGAATGGATTTATCACCTGATGCAAATGTAGTACAATCCAGCTAGAAGCATAAAGATTGAACAGTTCCACTAAGACCATCCAATTTATTCAATTCATGTGTTTTGATGTTCTCCATTGGCAATTAATTAATAATGCTCCATTTAAATTAACCCAGCTTATACCTACATTATCAAATTCAGATCTACTTAAATTGCATTTAAATAAATTGGCACCCTGCAATGAAGTGTATCGAATCTTAATCTTTTAAAAAATTGAAATTTTTGATCAACTTTCATCTATATTAATAAATCTAGTAAATTTGATCCACATTATTATATCAAATTTTCATCTATAGCAATAAGTTGAACAAGAAATTAAAAAAAAGATATAATATTCTCTTTTTATCTTATTAATAAGAGATTGGAATGTTTCAATATAATTTTGAATAGAATAGTCACTTTTATTATAGTCATGCTCATTAATTTATTTGAGAAAATTGGTAATTTTCTTAATGTTATTTGTTATAGCATCTAATTTCCATAGCTTATGTTGTGTCATTTTTTATTTATTATTTTCAAGCAAATCATTTTATAAATAAGAGATTAAAATAATTGATTCATTAAATTAACTAATGTACTTTGTTGTTAGGCATTTAAAATGGGATGATTCCTTTTATAATTAGGCAATTATGAGAATAATTATTTAAATTTGATATTTTCATTTCTCTTATGATTATGAATTTTAAATAAATATAAATATTATGATTTTATTAAACAATATAAAAATCCTATAATCCAAAAAAAATAATAGGATTTATAATATATAATTATCAGATTGAAAGTAATATAAAAAATGGGATACTATAGAATAAATTAATAAATCATTAATAAATAATAAACAATATTAATAAAATAAGAATATGTTAAATTTGATAACATAAAAATTATTAATTGGCAAAATTAATTAATTATCATATTTATCCAATTTATTAGGATGGCTATGACTATTGATCTACATTCTTTTGATTAAGACTAATTGGGGATAAACTTTCAAATTTAATACCTAATCTAATAAATATTATAGTGTATTAGGGATTCTACTTAGATAAGTTTTTTTTAAATTTTTAATATTTTATAATAATATAGTTAATTCGATTCTTCTAGAGACTGCTTATTGAGTAAACTCCTCTAATTCATTAGGAAGTTCTTTTCTCCTTTTAATATTAATATAAAATTCTTTAAATTAATATACAAATTTATGATATTGTGATTGAATTGAATCATAAAAATCTTAATAAATTTTAGTATTTGGATGATATATTTTTATTCCTTCTTATGCTTCACTTAATTTCTCGATAAGCATTAATTAATCATTATATTTTAAAATACTTGGATGTAATTTTTAAGGTCTTATGTAAATTAAAGCAAGTGCATAGAACAATTAATAATTTCCTATTAAATAAATATTTAATTTAAAAAATAAAAATTCATCACTATCTTAGATTTATTAAATTAATTACTAACAAATTTAGAATTTGATAAGAAATTACTCTAACAATAATTTCAATCTTTCTAATGTCAATAAAATTTAGGTTTTTTTCTTGTTTTCAAAATTAATTGATTTATCAAATAATCTTTAACTTCTAAAATTTCTACTTTCATTTCTAATAATAACAGTATCTTCCTAACTTTTCCTTTTCACTACAGCATGAGTAAAGAGAGTTGAATAAGAAATTCTTTGATTTTCATTATAAACAATCATATTTTCTATAAGATTTTGCAATTATTTTCCATTATTATAATTAAAAGGTGGAGCTTTAAAAGGATTATTTTTTAGATATTATAAACTTTAATATCAACTTTACATTGAACTACAATCATAAGGAAATTTAGCTTAATAGCAAATTTAATAAAATAGAACACCGAATGAAAATATATCACTTTATTCAGAATATATTACATCATCTTCAAATACTTGAGGTGCTGTATAATTTGGAGATCCTGTTCTAATCAGGTCTTATTTTTTAGTAAGTTTAGAAATCAAAATACCAATTTCATAGTCTGTAATCTAAAATATGAGCACAAAACTACTTTATATATTTTTCTCTCATTGATTTCTCCTTTATTTTCATATTTAATTAAAATATTCTCTGGTTTTATATTTTGATGGATGATTTTTTTTGAATGCATTTCTTTTATTCCATTTATAATTTATTGTATCAAATCATATACTTCTTCCTCTGTATACCAACTATTTTCCTCTATAAGCTTATAAAACTCAAATGATAAATCTTCATCACATCTTTCCATTATTATATACAAAGAATTGGAATCAAAAGAAATATCGTATATTTTAACTAAATTCATTTACTAATGTTGATTTAACTTTAATTTAGCTATTGAATTATTTATAATTATTTCATTTTCTTTGCTTCTCTCTTTATCTACATTAATTGGAATAACTTTAGCACAATATATATTATCATCAGAATCATCAATTTTTTTACAAGAATATATTTAACCAAAACAACCTTCACCATAAATTTCATCCATTATTATAGTATATTTTTTTCTAAACAACTAAGCTGCATCATTTATTTGATCCATTAATTTAATTTATATTTTTTAATAAATAATTTTGTTGAATTTCTATGATTACAAAATTTCATAAAAGAATTATTTTCTTTTCTAATAATGATTAGGAAGGTGAGCCATGAGAAATTCTGTTAATAAATTTATGAGTATATAAAGATAATACATAATTATTAGTTAATAATTTTAAAAGAAAATAGCAATCAGATTATTACTCATTATATTCATTAAAAGTCACATAGTAAAAATCTATTTAAATATGAATAATTTAGAAAGTAGAGTATTTGGATTATATTTTTTAATTTATATTGTACATGATATATGAATCATTGATTTGATTTATGAGAATATTAATCTCAAAATAAGTTAATCATTTTCAATTTTCAATTTCATTATGTTAATATATATAAACATTAATCAAAGAAAAACTGAAAAAAACAGAGGGTCTAAGTAATTTTATCTAATAATATTGTTGATTATTTAAAGGACTTGTATTATTTAAATAGTTTCATTTTTTATTATAAGAGTTCATCTTAATAAATTACCAAAATAATGGTTGTTATTTATTTAAATTCTATAACCACATTTATTTGATATTCAATATTCATAATTCATTCAATATATATTTAAAATCTTATATGATTATACAACATTTTGATATAATATTTTCCTAACTTAATTCTCTTAGATTTAGTAGACAGTATATTCATATTAAAATCTTCAGCTTCTTTATAAGGGAATAATAATGATATAATAATATAATAATAATCTGTTGATTAATTTATTTATAATTAAAAATACGTTATAAGAGGATGTTTTAGAAGATATTGAATCAAAAAGTGAAACATTAAGTAGGTTTTCTAAATCAATAAAAGTAGGAAGACATGAATAGAAGTGTAGTAAAAGAATATGAAGTTGTGGATAAAAAAATAAAAACATTGCATGAAGTATTTAATTGGAAAGCTCATCTAAAAATGAATTAATTTGTGAAATAATCCTTAAGAAAAATAAGGATGAAACTACTCCATTCATCTATATTAATAATTTTGAGAATCAATTAAAATAAATACAACAATCTACAATAAAAAAATTGGCGCATAAACAATTCTCCAACACTATATCAGTATCAATGCCAACATTCCATGAATCATATAATTATTCTAATTTTACATAGATAAATCTAAAAGTTTTTGGAAGTGAATCATTTGGAGGTTTAAATGAAGTAAACCAATTTAATTAAAAGGCGAAATAAAATGAGACAGGAGAAATTGGAGCAATAAAAAATTATACAAGATATTAGATATAAAAATAGGAAATCATAGATAGTAAGAATTAGATCATATTAATTTACTTAAAATGAAACATGTATTCTTTACTCATGATGAAAACAAAGATGAAAATAATCTTAATGTCACTTTCCTGACAAACTTTATTTATTCAAAAAATCATCTATTAGAGATTTCAAATAGATGCCTGATATCCAAGTCATATTATTTAGTTACTACTGCAGTCGATTAAATGGTTGATAAAGTTAAAGTATATTTTGTTAAAGTATTATGATATATTATCAAATTAGTTTGCTAATTTTTCATTCATGATAAGGAAGACTATTTTGATGATTATTATAAAAGTGTCAAATATTATTTAATAAATTGACAATTAAATAATCAAATATTAGTATTTATTAGATTTTTATGATTTTAGTATATTTGTTTCCTCTATAATAGCATTATTTTTAAGAAATTTGTAGGAAATAATGATAAACAACTACAGGAGAAAACTTTAATTTTTTTTCCAATTATAAATTATAACATTTATATGTATGAATACAAATGAGAAATTAAAATAATTCAATTTATAGCTAATTAGATAAATAAAAAAAAAACTAATAATTGTCATCCTCAATTATTTTATAGATGATAAATTTATTTTGAAGACCTATTCATATTAGTTATTTAGGGAATTAACGTTAATAATGGAAAATACAAAATTATTTAATAATGAGATTTATTTAATTTAAGATAGCTAAATTGAAAGATAAACAAAAATAAAACACTTCTGCACTACTAAAACAATTAACTTTAGTTAGTATCTAGTGAAATCATAGTTTCATTCATGTAACAAATATTGAATCTTAAATTTTTCAATATTTGTAAGTCCCATTTGTATTACAATCAAAATTAATCACTGCGATAATGATCTAAACATAAATAAGCTATAAGTAATTACTTTAATATAATCCTGAATTGATATGAAATTCAAATCAAATATTTTAATTAAACTTGAGCTCCTAAATATAAATTCCTTTACTATTAATTTATAAGGATAGATCTAAATTCAGAGCTGTGAAGTAATCTCCTAAAAACATTTTCATATTATGAAAAGTGAAATTCAAGATGTTGTTTGAAAGTGCACTTATATTTTCATATGCATTCTATAAGATTAATTGATATCTATTATTTATTTGCCTCTAGATTTAGACTTAATTGAAGTCCTTACTTGAACGTCGCCTTAAATTCTCAAAATTTTTCAATAACATTTTTATTAAAAGAAAAATTCAATAATTACTCAAATGGCATAATTGTATAAATTAACTTATCTCAGTGAAATTGAAATATTTAAAACACTTGTAAGGATTAATAGGTCTTTTTCAAGTTATAGCAACGAATATTTTTTTATGCTTGAAGACTCTTTTTATAATTGAAAATAAATTAATATAATTAATTCCTCATAAAAATTTAATCTCAATTTATTTATAAAATCTTTTATATAAT
>CAJJDO010000024.1:592918-606780 GCA_905183005.1 Paramecium pentaurelia
CTTTCCTGACAAACTTTATTTATTCAAAAAATCATCTATTAGAGATTTCAAATAGATGCCTGATATCCAAGTCATATTATTTAGTTACTACTGCAGTCGATTAAATGGTTGATAAAGTTAAAGTATATTTTGTTAAAGTATTATGATATATTATCAAATTAGTTTGCTAATTTTTCATTCATGATAAGGAAGACTATTTTGATGATTATTATAAAAGTGTCAAATATTATTTAATAAATTGACAATTAAATAATCAAATATTAGTATTTATTAGATTTTTATGATTTTAGTATATTTGTTTCCTCTATAATAGCATTATTTTTAAGAAATTTGTAGGAAATAATGATAAACAACTACAGGAGAAAACTTTAATTTTTTTTCCAATTATAAATTATAACATTTATATGTATGAATACAAATGAGAAATTAAAATAATTCAATTTATAGCTAATTAGATAAATAAAAAAAAAACTAATAATTGTCATCCTCAATTATTTTATAGATGATAAATTTATTTTGAAGACCTATTCATATTAGTTATTTAGGGAATTAACGTTAATAATGGAAAATACAAAATTATTTAATAATGAGATTTATTTAATTTAAGATAGCTAAATTGAAAGATAAACAAAAATAAAACACTTCTGCACTACTAAAACAATTAACTTTAGTTAGTATCTAGTGAAATCATAGTTTCATTCATGTAACAAATATTGAATCTTAAATTTTTCAATATTTGTAAGTCCCATTTGTATTACAATCAAAATTAATCACTGCGATAATGATCTAAACATAAATAAGCTATAAGTAATTACTTTAATATAATCCTGAATTGATATGAAATTCAAATCAAATATTTTAATTAAACTTGAGCTCCTAAATATAAATTCCTTTACTATTAATTTATAAGGATAGATCTAAATTCAGAGCTGTGAAGTAATCTCCTAAAAACATTTTCATATTATGAAAAGTGAAATTCAAGATGTTGTTTGAAAGTGCACTTATATTTTCATATGCATTCTATAAGATTAATTGATATCTATTATTTATTTGCCTCTAGATTTAGACTTAATTGAAGTCCTTACTTGAACGTCGCCTTAAATTCTCAAAATTTTTCAATAACATTTTTATTAAAAGAAAAATTCAATAATTACTCAAATGGCATAATTGTATAAATTAACTTATCTCAGTGAAATTGAAATATTTAAAACACTTGTAAGGATTAATAGGTCTTTTTCAAGTTATAGCAACGAATATTTTTTTATGCTTGAAGACTCTTTTTATAATTGAAAATAAATTAATATAATTAATTCCTCATAAAAATTTAATCTCAATTTATTTATAAAATCTTTTATATAATATCTTGATAGGTTTCATTTATGTATAATCTAGGATTTAGTAAATTCTTATTGATTAAATTTAGAATAACATTTAATCTAACTTTAACTGGGGTTTAATATTCATTTTCAAACAAGTATAACATAAAACATCTATTGATACAAAAAAACAAAAATTCTTATTCAAACTTTAACAAATAGAATAATTGATGAATAAATCAAAAAAATTTTAATTTTAATTAATGAAATTTATTTGATTATAATAACAAATATCTTTTGAAAAATTTATTAATATTAAAGCTCTTATATTTCAACCCTGAAAACAACCTAGCTTATTTTATTGATTTAGATTTGTATTATTTATAAAATAATTGACTTGTATCTAGCAATTAATGGTCAAATTAAATAACTAATTTAACTGAAATATCAAACTCTGTTATTAACAAAAGAATAACTATATTTAAATTTTTCATTTCATCAGCTATAAAATTTTATTAACTTATTTATCTTTAATATAATGTGATTATACTTTCAACTAAACTATTTTAACTAATACAATAGGTTTTTATAAATATTTTATGGATTTATTAGTTTTAGCATGATGAGTTGAATTTGATGAACTTCTAATAGAAGTACTTTTCACAAAAACGATGAATTGATTATGCGAATAGGATTCAAAAAGTCTATTTTAATACTCAGGCTTGTTGGTTTTATAGCTTTTTATTCAAAACTAGATTGGTTCTGAATTTTTCTTTTTGCTTACTTTCTTTTAAAATCAATACCTTATTACAAGCTTCCAAAATTATTATTTTTTAATATAATCAATTAATATCATACTGATAATCAATTAATCTGGTCTCCATTTATCAGATGATAATAATAAATGCTATAAGGCTCTTCTGGGTATTATTAATAATAAAAATTAATCAAAAAATCACATTATGTATTCAGTTTGAAATTTATTAAAATCCCTCATTTACTTTTAAAGTAATATTAATAACAATATTCCAATCTAAAAATATTATTTAATGTAAAGATTAACTTTTGCATCATTTTAATTTAATTTACAATTAATTGATAAAATACTAAAAAGAATACGAATATTTTTATCAAATATAACTAATATAAATTTAGACACTTAATTAAAACTATAAATTCCATTAATATTAAAAATATGCTTTTTTCATATTATTCAAATATCATATTCAATTTCACCACAATTCTAATTCCAATATAAATCTATTTAAATCCATTTACCAACTTTTGAGCCATTTCTATATTAACCATTCAAAGTGATTTTTGATTATCCTGACCCCTCTCCAAAATTGTCACTCAATTCAATCCAACTACCAATTTTAACTGAGCATTCATCCACTGAATCATCATACGATCCACCACCACTAAAATAGCCCTTTTAAAATTTACATTTATTCAAATTTATCATTCTCCTTTTCTCTGAAAAAAATATCCCATCTAAGTATTTTTTTATTATTTTTATATTCACCGTTATATGTGATTTAAGCATACTCGTAAAACTCATCACTTAACTCAATCCATCTCCCAATCTTAATTCCATTATTATAAGTTCCACCTCCACTAAAAATTAATCTATATTCAAAAATTTACATCGATCTAAATTCTGACTGATATTCCCCTCTAAATAATATATCCCATCTATCTATTTTTTCACCTTATTTATATTCACCCTTATGAATCACTTAAGAATCGCATTAAAACCCATCACTCAATTCAATCCACTTTCCAATCTTTATTTAATTATTTTAATCATATGATCCACCACCGCTAAAAATTTCATTTTATTTACATCAATTCATTCTTTTTTGTATTCCTATCTTTAGTAAAAATATCCCATCTTCCTATTTTTTTCCCGTTTTTGTATTCACCACTATACGTAATTTATGACCAACTAACAAATCTATTACTTTATTCAACCCATTTTCCAATCTTAATACCATTTCCTTCTTCACCATATTATCCACCACCACTAAAATTGTAAAATATATAAGAATATGACTTACATTTAATTTTCCAAAAAGAAAATATCCCATTTACCTGCTTTGGTACCATTTTTATAGTTCCCCTTATAAGTAATTATTGAATCATCCCTAAATTCATCACTTAACTCTATCCATTTTCCAATCTTAACTCCATTGCCAACTTCGTCATACAATCCACCCGCTCTATATATTTTGTTAAATTTAAAAAACATCATTTTACATTTAATGATTTCCTCCAAAATCGAAATTAATATCCCATTTGCCTATTTTTTTCCCATTTTTATAAGCACCTTTATAAGTGTATTAAGAATTCCATGCAAATCCATCGCTTAATTCAATCCAATTTCCAACTTTAAGCGAGCTTCCTTCGTCATATGATCCTCCACCACTAAGGTTTTAGTTTATATAAATTTTACATTAATTCATTTTATTTTGAACTCACATCCCTATAAAAAGTACCCCATTTGCCCACCTTTTTACCATTTTTATATTCACCATCAAAAGTTACTTAAGACCAAATCTTAAATCCATCACTTAATTCAATCCATCTGCCAGACTTAAAGGAACCTGCTTCATCATACCATCCGCCTCCACTATAAGGTTTGTTTAAATTTGATACATCAATAGGAATTCTTCCGAAAAGTCCTCTCTGAATAAAATATCCCATCTGCCAACTTTTTTACCGTTTTTATATTCACCTTTTTAAATGACTTGAGACAGATTATAAAATCCATCACTTTACTCAATCCATTTTCCAATTTTTATTGATCCATTTTAATCATACTATCCACCTCCACTACATAGAAAGAATTAAAAAAAATATTTACATTTATTAAGTTTATCCTGATTTCTTATCCTTTAAATAGATATTCCACATACCAATTTTCATACCATTTTTGTATTCACCATCATAAATTATTTAAGAATCAATATAAAAACCATCGCTCTATTCAATCCATTTTCCAATCTTAATTTAATCGACTTCTGCATATGATCCACCACCACTTGAAAAAAAAATAATTAATAAATAATGTTACATTTGATTTTCCCCAAATAAAATTTGCCATTTCCCCACTTTTTTACCATTTTAATATTCACCCTTATAACTGATTTAAGATAAATCATAAAATCCATCACTTAATTCAATCCATTTTCCAATTTTCTTAGAGCCTTGTTCATCATATTATCCCCCACCTCTATATAATGTTATTTATACATTTTACCTATATTATAACTATTCCTTCCCTTTCTTCCTATACAAGATATCCCATTTGCCAATTTTTTTTCCATTTTTATAAAAGCCACAATCAATGACTTAGGAGAAATCCCAATATCCTGAGCTCGACTGAATCCATTTTCCATCCTTTTCTCCAAGCTAATTATATTATCCTCCTCCACTAAAATAATTATCATATATCAAATACATCTCTCTATCTTCTTAAACATACTTCCAAGTTCCTTACCTTTAATCGTCAACATAATCTCCCTCTTCATAAACTTAAGCTTTACTAATTAAATAATACAAAAAATTTTACTTCCAATAATTTGAAAATAACTCTATCCACCTTCCTTATTTTTTTCCATCNACATCAATTCATTCTTTTTTGTATTCCTATCTTTAGTAAAAATATCCCATCTTCCTATTTTTTTCCCGTTTTTGTATTCACCACTATACGTAATTTATGACCAACTAACAAATCTATTACTTTATTCAACCCATTTTCCAATCTTAATACCATTTCCTTCTTCACCATATTATCCACCACCACTAAAATTGTAAAATATATAAGAATATGACTTACATTTAATTTTCCAAAAAGAAAATATCCCATTTACCTGCTTTGGTACCATTTTTATAGTTCCCCTTATAAGTAATTATTGAATCATCCCTAAATTCATCACTTAACTCTATCCATTTTCCAATCTTAACTCCATTGCCAACTTCGTCATACAATCCACCCGCTCTATATATTTTGTTAAATTTAAAAAACATCATTTTACATTTAATGATTTCCTCCAAAATCGAAATTAATATCCCATTTGCCTATTTTTTTCCCATTTTTATAAGCACCTTTATAAGTGTATTAAGAATTCCATGCAAATCCATCGCTTAATTCAATCCAATTTCCAACTTTAAGCGAGCTTCCTTCGTCATATGATCCTCCACCACTAAGGTTTTAGTTTATATAAATTTTACATTAATTCATTTTATTTTGAACTCACATCCCTATAAAAAGTACCCCATTTGCCCACCTTTTTACCATTTTTATATTCACCATCAAAAGTTACTTAAGACCAAATCTTAAATCCATCACTTAATTCAATCCATCTGCCAGACTTAAAGGAACCTGCTTCATCATACCATCCGCCTCCACTATAAGGTTTGTTTAAATTTGATACATCAATAGGAATTCTTCCGAAAAGTCCTCTCTGAATAAAATATCCCATCTGCCAACTTTTTTACCGTTTTTATATTCACCTTTTTAAATGACTTGAGACAGATTATAAAATCCATCACTTTACTCAATCCATTTTCCAATTTTTATTGATCCATTTTAATCATACTATCCACCTCCACTACATAGAAAGAATTAAAAAAAATATTTACATTTATTAAGTTTATCCTGATTTCTTATCCTTTAAATAGATATTCCACATACCAATTTTCATACCATTTTTGTATTCACCATCATAAATTATTTAAGAATCAATATAAAAACCATCGCTCTATTCAATCCATTTTCCAATCTTAATTTAATCGACTTCTGCATATGATCCACCACCACTTGAAAAAAAAATAATTAATAAATAATGTTACATTTGATTTTCCCCAAATAAAATTTGCCATTTCCCCACTTTTTTACCATTTTAATATTCACCCTTATAACTGATTTAAGATAAATCATAAAATCCATCACTTAATTCAATCCATTTTCCAATTTTCTTAGAGCCTTGTTCATCATATTATCCCCCACCTCTATATAATGTTATTTATACATTTTACCTATATTATAACTATTCCTTCCCTTTCTTCCTATACAAGATATCCCATTTGCCAATTTTTTTTCCATTTTTATAAAAGCCACAATCAATGACTTAGGAGAAATCCCAATATCCTGAGCTCGACTGAATCCATTTTCCATCCTTTTCTCCAAGCTAATTATATTATCCTCCTCCACTAAAATAATTATCATATATCAAATACATCTCTCTATCTTCTTAAACATACTTCCAAGTTCCTTACCTTTAATCGTCAACATAATCTCCCTCTTCATAAACTTAAGCTTTACTAATTAAATAATACAAAAAATTTTACTTCCAATAATTTGAAAATAACTCTATCCACCTTCCTTATTTTTTTCCATCATTAGAGTATTATCCTCCAACATCTTTTAACGTTTCACCATTCCATCTTATTATCCATTTACCAATTTTTACGTTATTTTATCCATATTATCCGATCCATTACAAATGTTTTATTTATTCTAAATTGTTCATCAAATCAAGCTCTTTTGATGGGCCAATAATTCGATCTCTAAGATTAGAAAAATGAATTGTTACATTTTCAAACTACATCCATCTAAAGTGTACATAATTTCCTTTTCATTTGTCCGAGATATTAAGTATTTTGTTCTTATTTTTCTTGGTGGATTGTAAATGTAATCCCAAATGATCCCTTCACATTCTTTTTTCCATTCATAGTCTACAAATTAACTCATAAATAAATAATAATATCTTATTATTAAATTTCTTAAGATTAAATAGGACCCATAAACAGTATCATAAATTGAGTGTTAAAACAAATGACGAAAAGTTTATAAAATTTTCGCATCCCCTTATTTAAATCCTTAAGTAAATAATAATAAAGAATACAAATATTAGTATTTAAAACTTTATAAATTCAATTAAATGGGAGCTTTTTATAAAATATTTCATCCTTGTGATTTGCTTTATTGTATGCTTGTTTATAGATAAATTTTATACTATAGATAAACCAATCAAGATTATCAATATAGTAGTTTAGTATACTTTGTGATGATAGATGATAACATACGTTTATAAAATACAAAACTCTTTATCTTTCTCTATATCGAGTTATATAAATCTACAGTTAAAGATAAATAATTATACCTTCAGAAAATAATATTAATTAAATTATAGTTTTATGAAATTAATAAAAATATTTATGATAAGAAATCATAGTAGTCTTTAACTTATTAATAAAATCAAATTAATTCTGATGCAGAAGCAATTTATAATATTNCTTCATCATACCATCCGCCTCCACTATAAGGTTTGTTTAAATTTGATACATCAATAGGAATTCTTCCGAAAAGTCCTCTCTGAATAAAATATCCCATCTGCCAACTTTTTTACCGTTTTTATATTCACCTTTTTAAATGACTTGAGACAGATTATAAAATCCATCACTTTACTCAATCCATTTTCCAATTTTTATTGATCCATTTTAATCATACTATCCACCTCCACTACATAGAAAGAATTAAAAAAAATATTTACATTTATTAAGTTTATCCTGATTTCTTATCCTTTAAATAGATATTCCACATACCAATTTTCATACCATTTTTGTATTCACCATCATAAATTATTTAAGAATCAATATAAAAACCATCGCTCTATTCAATCCATTTTCCAATCTTAATTTAATCGACTTCTGCATATGATCCACCACCACTTGAAAAAAAAATAATTAATAAATAATGTTACATTTGATTTTCCCCAAATAAAATTTGCCATTTCCCCACTTTTTTACCATTTTAATATTCACCCTTATAACTGATTTAAGATAAATCATAAAATCCATCACTTAATTCAATCCATTTTCCAATTTTCTTAGAGCCTTGTTCATCATATTATCCCCCACCTCTATATAATGTTATTTATACATTTTACCTATATTATAACTATTCCTTCCCTTTCTTCCTATACAAGATATCCCATTTGCCAATTTTTTTTCCATTTTTATAAAAGCCACAATCAATGACTTAGGAGAAATCCCAATATCCTGAGCTCGACTGAATCCATTTTCCATCCTTTTCTCCAAGCTAATTATATTATCCTCCTCCACTAAAATAATTATCATATATCAAATACATCTCTCTATCTTCTTAAACATACTTCCAAGTTCCTTACCTTTAATCGTCAACATAATCTCCCTCTTCATAAACTTAAGCTTTACTAATTAAATAATACAAAAAATTTTACTTCCAATAATTTGAAAATAACTCTATCCACCTTCCTTATTTTTTTCCATCATTAGAGTATTATCCTCCAACATCTTTTAACGTTTCACCATTCCATCTTATTATCCATTTACCAATTTTTACGTTATTTTATCCATATTATCCGATCCATTACAAATGTTTTATTTATTCTAAATTGTTCATCAAATCAAGCTCTTTTGATGGGCCAATAATTCGATCTCTAAGATTAGAAAAATGAATTGTTACATTTTCAAACTACATCCATCTAAAGTGTACATAATTTCCTTTTCATTTGTCCGAGATATTAAGTATTTTGTTCTTATTTTTCTTGGTGGATTGTAAATGTAATCCCAAATGATCCCTTCACATTCTTTTTTCCATTCATAGTCTACAAATTAACTCATAAATAAATAATAATATCTTATTATTAAATTTCTTAAGATTAAATAGGACCCATAAACAGTATCATAAATTGAGTGTTAAAACAAATGACGAAAAGTTTATAAAATTTTCGCATCCCCTTATTTAAATCCTTAAGTAAATAATAATAAAGAATACAAATATTAGTATTTAAAACTTTATAAATTCAATTAAATGGGAGCTTTTTATAAAATATTTCATCCTTGTGATTTGCTTTATTGTATGCTTGTTTATAGATAAATTTTATACTATAGATAAACCAATCAAGATTATCAATATCGAGTTATATAAATCTACAGTTAAAGATAAATAATTATACCTTCAGAAAATAATATTTATTAAATTATAGTTTTATGAAATTAATAAAAATATTTATGATAAGAAATCATAGTAGTCTTTAACTTATTAATAAAATCAAATTAATTCTGATGCAGAAGCAATTTATAATATTATATTAAAGTTCAAGAGCCTTTATAAAATCTATCTTAATCCCTTAATTTCTTTTTTAATTTTAACTTTTATATCTAAACTTTTTTTGTATGATGAAGTTATTGTTGTGATACGTATTGAATCTTTTAATAATTGTAAAAAAGTTAAATAAAAATTATTTTGTTTTAAATAATTGTTAATTAAAGGTTTGGGGGTAGGGATCAGTAAGTCAGAAGGATGTGAAACAAAAGTAGTTGAAAAATAAATTGTTGGATTGATCACAAGTTTCTGACGATTGAAAATTTAAAAATGGAAAAAAAAGTTTGCAAATAGAATTTTTTTATTTTAGGAGAAATTAGAAAGAATTTCATTGAGATTTAAAATTTATTATATTATATTATATAATTATTGAATGATATATCAATATATTTGATACAAATTATTCGAGGTTGTAAAAAAAAGAATTGCCTAAATAATGAAAATAAATGATATCCCTTTGAAAAAAAAATATAAGCATATTGTTTTTTTTGATAAGAAATTTACTACAGACTAGATAGTATCCTAATTCTCATTGATTTATCAGCATATAAACCATTAAAACCAACAATTAAATAAATACTTAAAAAATTCAATTCAGTATTCTATGAGAGAATGTAATTTTAGAAAATGACTTACTTAATAAATTATAATATTAAATTTTATTTTTAAATAAAAACAAAGTAACTAATTGTAAAAAATTATTTTAAAACACACTTGAATTTTAGTAAAAGTTTAATAGACAAGAAAATTTAAATTATAAGCATTTTATTTTTCTTAATTTTTCCAAAAATTAAGTAACAATTGATTATTTGTTGGAATATTCTAGAAAAACTACAAAACATCAGTATTCTGAATTACCATTTGATTAATTAATTTTATGATTATTAACATTTTAAATTTTTGTTAATTTATTAATGAAAATACTAGAAATAAATTGCTTCAACAATTTTTAAAAATTTTTGATAATTAGATAACTGGCATATAAATGATAAATTCCTAATATTTATTGATTAGTATTTTGGATTAGTTAAAATAATTTATTATCATTAAGGCTCAAATTAGATGTAATCTACTAAAATATAATAAATTTTATAAAATACAAAATTTATTCATCATTAATATTAAGTTTTAAAATTTTTTTATGAAAATAATTCGGCTGCATGAGACCTGGCATGAGTTGAAAGTAATGTTCAAGGATGCAAATCCATAGTCTAGGCTTGAAATTGGAAAGGGTTCTGAGAGAATGAGCATGTCTAGTTCTAAAGCTTTACTAATTAAATAATACAAAAAATTTTACTTCCAATAATTTGAAAATAACTCTATCCACCTTCCTTATTTTTTTCCATCATTAGAGTATTATCCTCCAACATCTTTTAACGTTTCACCATTCCATCTTATTATCCATTTACCAATTTTTACGTTATTTTATCCATATTATCCGATCCATTACAAATGTTTTATTTATTCTAAATTGTTCATCAAATCAAGCTCTTTTGATGGGCCAATAATTCGATCTCTAAGATTAGAAAAATGAATTGTTACATTTTCAAACTACATCCATCTAAAGTGTACATAATTTCCTTTTCATTTGTCCGAGATATTAAGTATTTTGTTCTTATTTTTCTTGGTGGATTGTAAATGTAATCCCAAATGATCCCTTCACATTCTTTTTTCCATTCATAGTCTACAAATTAACTCATAAATAAATAATAATATCTTATTATTAAATTTCTTAAGATTAAATAGGACCCATAAACAGTATCATAAATTGAGTGTTAAAACAAATGACGAAAAGTTTATAAAATTTTCGCATCCCCTTATTTCCAATTAAAGAAGATTTTTTCTTGCTAAACATATCCTCTTTTAGAAATAAAACCTTTCAAAATTGAAATCCTCCTTACTTACTATAATCTATAAAAAAATGATATTAAAGAGGATATGTTTAGAAAATTACTTTTTCTCTAAAACATCCAATGTGTATCATGTTATGAAATATCAAAATTAACTGCTTTTTGCAAGACTCTCTATTTAAAAAAAAGAAGAGCAATTTTCAAGACCACTTTAAATAAAATATACACTATTATAAATATCAAGGAGTGAGTCAGTATTGTTAATACTTTTTCCTTTCAGTTAATAATTTAGATGAAAAATAACAATTTTTATGAATAGATCTTCATAAAAAAGAACAATTAAAAAAAATATACTAAGAAATTGACATTTTTTATTCTTTTTTTATTTATTTTATAGATTTTTAGGTATAAAGCTTATAGAAAGTAATAGAAATTAAAATTAAAAAAAAAATAAATGTATTGTAATTTTGAATAGAAGGAAGCTTTGATTGAAATTTTTGCTTAAGTTAAAGATATAGATGAACAAATATTCAGTGTTATAATTGAAATTTTTTGTTAGGAGAAAGTTTAAGATAGTATAGGATATATTTCAGATAATTTAAATCAGAAACATTTTGAATAATACATTCTAGAAGGAGAGTATTTAAAACAAGTTGATAACGAATAGAATTTGTATGTTGTTAGAAATAGCATTAAACAAATTATTAATATCTTAAAAAAAATAAAAGATCATGACTTTAATAAAAACGACTTTTCCAATGAAGGAACTTAGGAATGTCGACAAGTTTTACTTAATGGAATGAGAAATCAAAGGTTGATCATAGAGTTTTTGAAATTTTTAGTTTACCTCACATCGATTGATAGCTCTTTAATATAATGTGGGTCAAATTCCTTGCATTTATTAGTTGAGATGAAGATCGACCTTACATAAAAAAATTTAGAAAATATTGTGATTTAAAATACTTCTTTGGTGGGAGCTAATTTGGTTCGATGTAATTTAAGTGGATCATAATTTAATAATGTAGACATAAGTGGAATAAATTTAAATGAAGCTTAATTATTTAATTGTTCATGGAAAAATATAAGGATACATGAATTAAATTAAATAAATGGTCATAGTGATTATGTGCGCACAGTCTGTATTTCTCCCGATGGGACTACAATTGCATCTGGTAGTTACGATAAGTCTATCCGATTATGGGATTTTAAAACTGGATAATAAAAAGGCAAATTAGATGGTCATCGTAAATGGGTCTCATCAGTATGCTTCTCTCCTAATGGTAGTATATTAGCATCTGGTAGTGGAGATAACTCTATCTGCTAATGGGATATTAAGACAAGAAAAAAAAAATCTAAATTTGAAGGAAATAGAGGGAAGGTTAGTTCCATATGTTTCTCCCCTGATGGTACTACAATAGCTTCTGGTAATAGTGATAAGTCTATAAATTTGTGGAATGTTAACACAGGATAATAAAAAGTTAAACTAATTGGTCATATTGATGCTCTCTGCTCAGTATGTTTCTCTAATGATGGTACGACTTTAGCATCTGGTGGTGATGATAAATATATCTGTTTATGGGATGTTAAAACAGGATAACTAATAGCCAAATTATATGGTCATAGTGATTATATCCGATCAGTCTGTTTCTCACCTGATGGCACTACAATAGCTTCTGGTAGTGATGATAACTCAATCAATTTATGGGAAGTTAAAACAAGATAATAAAAAGTCATCTTACATGGTCATGATGATTCAGTTCTTTCATTATGCTTTTTTCCTGATTGTACTACCTTGGCTTCTGGTAGTAGTGATAAGTCCATCCGTATATGGGATGTTAAAACAGGACAAGAAAAAGCCAAATTATATGGTCATAGTGATTATGTCTACTCAGTATATTTATCTCCTGATGGTAAAACGTTAGCATCTAGTAGTCGAGATTGTTCTATACGTTTATGGGATGTTAAAACAGGATAATAAAAACCAAAATTGGACGGTCATGA
Organism: Paramecium pentaurelia; assembly: GCA_905183005.1. Taxonomy (NCBI): domain Eukaryota; phylum Ciliophora; class Oligohymenophorea; order Peniculida; family Parameciidae; genus Paramecium; species Paramecium pentaurelia. Next base: position 606,241 of record CAJJDO010000024.1, read on the forward strand.
TGATTCAGTTCTTTCAGTATGCTTCTCTCCTAAAGGTACTATATTAGTATCTGGAAGTTACGATAAGACCATCTGTTTATGGGATGTCAAAACTGGGTAACAAAAAGCCAAATTAAATGGTCATACTGGATCGGTACTATAAGTATGCTTTGCTCCTAGCGGTACTACATTAGCATCTTGTAGTTATGATAAGTCTATTCGTATATGGGATGTTAAAACAGAATAATAAATAGCTAAATTTGATGGTCATAGTAATTATGTCTTCTCAGTATGCTTCTCTCCTGATGGTACTATATTAGCATCTGGTAGTGCAGATAAAACTATACTTTTATGGGATGTTAAAACAGGGTAATAAAAAGCCAAATTAGTTGGTCATTTTTAATGGGTCTCATCATTATGCTTCTCTCCTGATGGTAGTACATTAGCATCTGGTAGTGGAGATAACTCTATTCATATATGGGATGTTAGCACAGGATAATAAAATGCAAAATTAGATGGTCTTAGCAATTGTATTAACTCAGTATGTTTCTCTCCTGATGG
>CAJJDO010000024.1:625169-637793 GCA_905183005.1 Paramecium pentaurelia
ATTTATAAACTATTAAGATCTTGATAGTTTTATATAAATCACATTTTTCGTTAAATTGGACAAAGCTTCAGATATTGGATTACTCTTTATAATCTCTTGGGTTATTTCTAAGTTTTCAGATATCATCGTTTAATTTTGATGCAATCAATTATATTTCTGGATGATAAATAATTAATTTAATTAATTTGAAAATATTCTAGGAAATGAAATGGAAAATAATAGAAAATTCTGATTAAAAAATATATTGTAATTTGTATTATATAAATTAATGATATTTATGTATAAAGTTAATTAATGAATTTTTATTATTATTTTTATTTTTTAAGATTCAAATGGAATTCTTTAAGTGTAAATACCTAAATCATGAAAATGAAGAAATAATTGGATTTTGCTTGAATCAGAATTGTTAAAATGCAACATAATATTGTTATGAATGTTTAACAACAACTCATTTAGATCATTTAAATGATTGCATTCGATTCTCTAAATTGAACTAATATATTAATGAATTAATCTAAGTTTAGAATCAATAAAGTAAATAATACAAAGAAATATCAAAATCACTTTAGTATTATTTTGAATAGATTTTTAAAATTATGGAACAAGATATTACAATATTAGATAAGATGAAACAATAACTTTAAAACAAAGAATATTTGAATTTTAAGGCATAAATCAAAATAATCAAAAGGTTTTACTCAAAGGAAAAAGAAAATTAAATATGTATACATTGAATAATTATAATAGAATAACAAATAATATAATTAAATAATATTCTTCAGGCAATTAAAAATATGGTTATAGAGTTAACTAAAAGTAGTGATTATATAATCTCAGGTGATTAAGATCTAATTAAAATAGAAGAAATTAATTAGGAGAGTGAAGAATAAAAGGAAAATAACATTAAAGAGGCTAAAAGATTATTAGACTAAGGTATAATAAATTAAATTATAAATTAGGATTGGCATTAAGGAAGTTGAATAAATGTTAAGAAGCCATTGAATAATACGACAAAGCAATTTCCATTAATCCAAAGTATGATAAAGCGTGGAATAACAAGGGTATTTATTTGTTTAACATTCTATTATAGGATTTGCATTATATAGTTTGAATAAATGTTAAGAAGCCATTGAATGCTACGACAAAGCAATTTCCATTAATCCAAAGTATGATGCTGCGTGGAATAACAAGGGTATTTATTTGTTTAACATTCTTTTATAGGATTGGCATTAAGGAAGTTGAATAAATATTAAGAAGCCATTGAATGCTACGACAAAGCAATTTCCATTAATCCTAAAAATGATAATGCGTGGAATAACAAGGGTATTTATTTGTTTAACATTCTTTTATAGGATTTGCATTAAGGAAGTTGAATAAATATTAAGAAGCCATTGAATGCTACGACAAAGCAATTTCCATTAATCCAAAGCATGATAAAGCGTGGAGTCAAAAGGGTAAATTAAATTATATTTCAGGTTATGCCTTACATTAACTATAGAAATATAATGATGCAATCTCATGTTACGATCAAGCTCTTTCTATCAATATTAATTCTCTAAGATTATAACGAAAAGGTACTTAAAACTAATATTTATATTTAGCTGATTCATTATTTGAATTAGGGAAGAAATCAGAAGCTAAACAATTATATTTGTCTGCTTTGGAAAAAGGATCTAATGATAAGAATTACATTTAGAGATAACTATCAAAGTTATGAGGCATTATCATATTATACATATCATTTAATAAGATCTAATATATGTTATTCCAAAGATATTTTCTGACATTTTCAGCTTTTTTAATTTCAAATATAGCTCAATTTATATTATAAGCAACAAAGAAGTTATTGTACAACGCAACAAAAAATTTAATTTCATAATCCTAAAATATTGAGTATGTTTAAAAAATTATTGATATCAATTTACTTAAGATTATTGTTCTTTTTCTTCTATAGTTTAATAATTGTAATTTAATTTAGCTAATCTATATTTTATCAAATGATTTTCTGAAAATGAGGAGGACGAAGCCATATATATATGGTAATCAATTTTAGGGTTAGATATGAATGTAAATTTATAAATATGTTTATGAATCAATCCTATTAAGTTAGAATATAGACAATCCTCTATATTTTTTAGAGTAATTAGAATATTGTCAAATAAGAATCAAGAGTATCTGTTTAAAATGCGAAGATTATGCTTATTTTTATATTTTTCAAAATAGTTGTACTTTATTATTCTTAAATTTTTAATTTAAAAATGTAATAATGTGTATCATTGGATAGTTACGAAATATCTAACTTGTAAGAGATGAAAAAGCAAGAAAAATGCAGAATGAAAATTGTTTGTATACTATTTTGAAATAAAAGTTTTAGTAATTTTAACTTCAAGGATCTTTGTCTTGAATGCGAAGTGGGCTATTAATAAAGATATAATATTAAATTCTGTGAAATTAATAGGGAATATGAATATTTTGCAATGAGTGGAAATGATTTAATTTGCTAAATTTTTAACTGATATAAGTGGTGATTGCCTTATTTGTGAATGAAATATGCTTAAAATGTAAATAAAACCATTTTCTTATAAATGAATTATGTTTGAATAATCAAACACTTTAAAAGATTAGAATATATTACAAATTTAAATTATAGTAATAAATAATAATATGGTTAAAATTGCTATCAATTCAAAGATGGAATTTGAAAATTAAGTAAGAAGGATTTTTAATCCAATTCAATTATTCAACTAGATAACAGAAGAGTTATCTTGATATTATTTCATATGTTTGAATCGTAAAATTAAGATATATTATTTGAATTAATATTTAATGTATATGAATATTATTGTTATTAAATAGAGTATATAAAAAAGTACGTTTGTTTGATTAAAAACTATAATTTATTTTGTAATTCTAATTTTTANGTTGTATTAAATCATGTCTTAGTTGCATTAAAGGAGTTTGTTATTAATATGAAAATGAGGAAGATTAAGCCATATAGAAATGTTTATCAATTTTAGGGTTAGATATGGATATAAATTAATAAATATGCATATTATTTAGTGAATTAATCTATTTCAATGGATCTTAAATTAAGAATCTATTTTAATGTCATCATAAATGTTAATTTTGTTAATTTTAAACATGCTATCTTTGTTAATAAGGTTATGAATTAACCCCTAATAAGTAAGAATGTAGACAATCTTCTATATTTTTAGAGTAATTAGAATATTGTCAAATAAGAATCAAGAGTATCTGTTTAAAATGCGAAGATTATGCTTATTTTTATATTTTTCAAAATAGTTGTACTTTATTATTCTTAAATTTTTAATTTAAAAATGTAATAATGTGTATCATTGGATAGTTACGAAATATCTAACTTGTAAGAGATGAAAAAGCAAGAAAAATGCAGAATGAAAATTGTTTGTATACTATTTTGAAATAAAAGTTTTAGTAATTTTAACTTCAAGGATCTTTGTCTTGAATGCGAAGTGGGCTATTAATAAAGATATAATATTAAATTCTGTGAAATTAATAGGGAATATGAATATTTTGCAATGAGTGGAAATGATTTAATTTGCTAAATTTTCAACTGATATAAGTGGTGATTGCCTTATTTGTGAATGAAATATGCTTAAATTGTAAATAAAACCATTTTCTTATAAATGAATTATGTTTGAATAATCAAACACTTTAAAAGATTAGAATATATTACAAATTTAAATTATAGTAATAAATAATAATATGGTTAAAATTGCTATCAATTCAAAGATGGAATTTGAAAATTAAGTAAGAAGGATTTTTAATCCAATTCAATTATTCAACTAGATAACAGAAGAGTTATCTTGATATTATTTCATATGTTTGAATCGTAAAATTAAGATATATTATTTGAATTAATATTTAATGTATATGAATATTATTGTTATTAAATAGAGTATATAAAAAAGTACGTTTGTTTGATTAAAAACTATAATTTATTTTGTAATTCTAATTTTTATTATGCAAACTATATGTAATTTTTTTGGAAGGAAATTACATAATTAACAATGAATTTATTTAAAATATAATTATTTAATGTGATAAAAATGAATTTTTATGTAGATATAAGTTAATGCAAATGGTAGAAATTTGTGATAATAGCATTGAAATTGAATATCATAGATGTTTCAAATGTCAATTAAGTTTGATTAAAGCTATAAAAAGTCTAATCTTTAATTATAATTGAGTATTTAAGAATAAAAGGTGAATGATATATAAAAAAATGATATGATTAAGAAGTTAAATGTGGGTTAACAGAATTTAAAGAAATAGATAGAGATCTATACGAAATCTCATGCTCTCCTTTTGGAGATTAAGAAAACAACAGAGGTTGAATATTGTTAATTTAAAATCTGTCTAAAGAGATATTCTTTTTTTCAATATTTAATTGTAATTAAATTTTTCATCCAATTAAATTAAGCCTTTTGTAATTTTTGAGCCTTTATTAACAATCCTTACAGTATAATCTTAAATTTTAGATATGATTGAATCATATATATGCGACTTTAGAACTTTATAGAAGTTCTTTTGTCTTTACAATAGTACTTATATATCAATTTATATAGCTTTATTTAATCACAATTCTATTATTCTTAAATTAATTATATTTGACTTAAACAATATACCCTATTACTATTAGAGTATATTATATTTTTAATCCCTATTAATTCTTGTCATAATTATTATCTTTGATTGTAATTATTGAATTTTTTATATTAAAATATATATCTACTAAAAGAAATCATATTTACACGTCTAAAAGTGTAATTTTGAAACATATGGAACCTTATTATAGAAATGATAATTATAATAGTGATATTATATTGTCAAGAATATTAGACATTTTGAATGATAATTTCTATATTGAATATGATATATAAGATAAAATCCCATTCATTCTTTTGCTAATATGTATTTTAGACAGCTTATTTAATAATTATTTATTTAATTTGAGTATTAGTTTTTTTCACATATTAAATCAACTCTATTGATCCATTTGAATTAAAATTAGGAAATCAATAAATAACACAAAGTAGAATGCTTATTCATTTTCAACTTAGTAAAATTTTATAGTTAGGATTCAATATATTTTAAAAACACCATAATTTAGATCTAATTAATATTAATAGAAATCAATTTAAAACAGACTTATAATGATTCTCATATAAATCAAGATATCGTAATAATAACTTTATTGTAAATTATGAATCCTCATTCATATTGGAATGATTTTTATTTTTCTTGTTCTAAAAATTCAATATTAAGCAGATGATTAACATAATATCAATATTATAAAAGTTAAGATTCTATAAGGATTTCAGCATACTAGGGATTTTTATATATTTTTGTAATAATTTTTAGATATCTAATCAAAATGAACATTATTGAAATAGTGTCTTATTTTCGATTAATTTTCTTATCTTAAAATATATTAGAAGAATATTTTATAATAAGACCATTCACTTTTATTCTTCTATTTTGTGACTAAAATGATTATGAGAATGATATTAGTTAATAAAAAAAATAGAATTATCAGTATAAACAAGTTGAGAAAAGGCTCAATTTGAGATTAAAATAATCATATGAAATCTATAGGTTTTTGATTGAGCAATTCACTTTATGAATTTGAAAAAGAAAATATAATCCCCTAAATCAAGATTTAATTGGTATTAGTCGCTTTATTAAATAGACATTTTAAATCAAAATTTAATAGGTAATATCAATAAAATATGATTTTTGGCAGTTCTCCCTTATAGAAGAATATGAAGAATACTTTTGCTCATAGAGGAAATGAATGGAAAAAAGTAAGAATGCTGTTTGTGTTCAAAAATAAATGTTATTAAAAATAACATATAAATATGTAATTCTAACAGAGATTTGATGAGTAAATTTACATTATTTATTCAACAAATATTCACTAACAAATGTGTACCTTAATGCCATGTGAAGATTAACTTTTTTTTATAATTGAAAAAGGCTCTTTGAAGAAATTTTATTCTAGAGTGCAGATTCTCAATAATAGTGTTTATTTTGAAATTATAAATATTATATGCTAATTGTATTTAACAAATAGAATAATTTCAAATTATAATTATGTATTTTTAATAAAAGATTAATTGAAATTAATAGCCTTAAAAAAAAAAATAATATTATTTTACAAAAACTAAGTAAAAGACTGTGACAAAAAAAGATTAATTTGATGAATGCACATAGTTCAAATCATCTTCAGATTGTTAATCATATAGATGTACTTGGAGTGAGGAAGCAGCTATAACCCCAGGATCTTGTGTCAAAACTACAACACCACTGCAGTTTCTTTTACACCCTATTGTTCAATAATAGCAATTGTAAACTTAATGGAGAATCATGTAGATACTATTATCTTTTTGAGGCTAATTCTTCACTAATATCTCATGCAGCATTTTTAAATGTTTAAAAAGCTGCTTGTAAGTCAACAGGTGCTGGATGTATTGATATAATTCCAAAGTGTAGTAATTACTAATGAACTTCAGAAACATGTCTAATTGTGAGAGGATCAGATGGTAATTGTAATTTTATCATAAATTTGATAATTATAAATTTCATCTATGCACAGGTGCTGATACTAAACTTAAAACTGTTTAAGGATTGTGTTACCTACTAGGATGAAAGTGTAATAAGAAGAAAGGATGTATTGCAACAAGAGCTGGTTGTAAAAATTATAGTGGAATTGCTACAAGTTTTATAGGATGTTTTTACAGATATATATGTGCTTGAGATGTAACAAGTAATAAATGCAGAGCTAGATTTGTAGTGTAAAATCAGCAACAACTGATGAAGAATGTATTAGATGAAAAAACTGGATGTAAACTCCGAAATCATTAATATCATAAGCATAATGTGAATAATACAAAAGTTTATGTATAAAATTGAACAGGATAGATATCATCAACACTTTGTAAGATACTGTGAAATAAGCTATTTTTGATGGAACAGATATTTGTGGATGGCTCCAATACTAGTTGTGGATCATTCTTGTAGTCTTAATTAAAGTGGTAAATAAATGATATACCATGTAAATGGGAATCAAGTTCATGCAAAAAATCCAAATGCAATGATTTTATAGTAACTGACTATAACACTTGCACTACATTACTTTTAAGATCTTTTTACTAATTATACAAAATTTGTCCATGGTACTTAATTTAAGGAAACACAATAAACATGCTAAGCCTTTAAAGCCAAATTTACAAATAATATTAATGAAAATTGAAACAAAAGCTTGTTAATCAATATCTTGTGGTGAAAAACAGATAATTTTCAAGTTATACAGGTGCTCGAAAACTATGCTATAAATTTAAGTAAAATAATCACTAGATATTGGAACATAAATGCTACTGATGCTTTTAAGGATAAAATATGTTGTTAAGCAACTGATATTCAAAGTGTAGCTCTTTTTATGGATATAAGTTTACGAATAAAGATGATTCTGAGAAGTAGAATTATTTTTGTTAAATTACCACAAAATCAGATTATTTATGTAGATATAATATAGCATTTACAAATTCATGTTCATCTACAACATATAATCTATGGGTAAATTCCTTAACAAATATCTTATGTGAATATTAAAATGGGACAGCTTAAATTTCTTTTAAATTAATGTTCCTCATACACAAGTAAAACTGGTTTTACAAATAAACTTACATGGCATAATGTAAAAAGTAATAAAATATTAAATGATGAAAAATTTTAATTTTCAATCAACAAATTTGTTACTACAAAATAAAATATGCTGATTATTCAATTACCAGAATATATGAAGATTAAGCTGCTTATTGATCATCCTTAAAATCCAATTATATCAGAATTGTTAAATAATGTCCATATAATTCTAATACAACAACATATGTTGATGCAATTTCAGCAACAGTAATTAATCCTAACCCAACCGAAATCATAAGCAGATTTAAATTAGGAAAAGGAAGTTTTAGAGTTGATCTTGATAAATGAACTATAAATTCTATAACGGAGCTTGTTATACATTAGTTGCCTGTGCCGGCTATATAATTGCTTCTATAATAACATATGCTGATGAAAAAAAATACTTATTTATGCTGACACAGTTGATGAATATTGTTCTTATAACCCATTTGCTAAAAGTTATGCAAGAGCTTGTACAGTTAGGTATAATATTAAATTGAAAATATTTACTATGATGATCCTATTTTTCAGGTAGAGCTATTTATTATAATCCACCTGAAAGTGTCTTTTCAAGCACAGTAAGAACAGGTGGTATCAACAATTATGCGGATATTAGGATGCAAGAAAACTATTACTAATCCTGCTAGTATCTAGGGATATTTGATGAAATAGCAATCATTTGCTAAGCTACTCATGGTCCAGATTTCATGTATTAATCCTATGAAGCGATTGGTGCAAATTATGTAAACTTCCCAATGTGCAAGTTCAGGTTATGGCAGTCTCCTAACTAGAACTAAATTAATCGATTATTAGCAATCAGTTAATCAGAAAAGAACAAGATGTTCATGGATCAGTGATACTTATTGTGGAAATGCTCAAGCCACATATACTGTATTGATCTTATATCACAATGCTAAGTGATTGCGCCCAATAAAAGAGTACGATTGGATGATTTTGTTTCGGTGTTGGTTAATACAAATTCATTGTGTAATAGTTTAAAAAATACTAATGGTGATTACTGGAGAGCTGATGCTGATATTGATGCAAATTGCAAAAAAAAGCATTTAATGATGTTGCAACAACTAATTTTTAAACTCATTAAGAATTTAAAACTTATTTTTTATAAGTAAATCAAAAAGTTATGGTTAAATAGCTGAAATAACAATTTGCGCATCATTAAGCGGATATGCGAATATCTTAATCATTTTGATAGCAATTTAATATTAATAACAACTCAACTTGCACCAAAAGTATTCTTGCTACCACTGGCACCTCTTGTACAAATTTATTTTGTGATTTGAATGTAGCTGCAACTAATGATTTAGAATGCTAATCATTCCATCCTGATTTTTTGATAAATTTCAAGTTTGTATTCATAAAACTGAGGCATGCTTCTCTTATTATGGTACAAAAGAACAATGAGAGTAATAAACAGGAAATAAGAAATGTTAGGGAAATTCTATTACAAGTAAAAAAGGTTGCCCAAATAGATAATGTACAGATGTGCCTACAACAACTCTGAAAATTTCATATCAAGATGTTTATACAATGGAGTAAGATAAGCACCTAAAAGTGCCAATTGCACTGTATATAAGGAAAAATAAATAATTTGTTCATGATTGAAACCAAGCAATCAAACCAAATATTGTATGGTAGTCAGTGAAACAGTTTGTGGAAATTGTGAGAATAGAAGATGCTCTGATAATAAAAGTAAAAAATATGCTAAATGTTAAAAATTATTAGCATCCCAGTAACTGCATAATTATGTATTACTAATTGAACCAAATGTTAAGATATTGGAAAATAATGTTCATTCTTGAAAAGAACTGATCATACATGCTAAAAATTCACAACTAATGATGGTCCATACAAAAAAAGTGCTGTTTCAGCGTGTCCTGTTGCTTGTACTAGTAAATTTGTTATGAAGCTCCTAAAACATTTACAACAGAATGATAATGTTCAGATTATCATCAAACTTGTAAAACATCAAGTATAGGATGTTAATATAGTGTTGGATATGGAGATTACACTTCTCAAACATCATGTTAATGGGCAGAATTTAACCATCTACATGAGTTCATTAATATGTAACAGTAACTATAAAATGAAGCATGCCACACTTGGTTTGCTAGATGCAATTAGCGGAAACTCTGCGCTTTGCTTAAAGAACAGCATTGGAATTTCATGTTTACCTATTAGTGGAATTTATTACCATAATAAGAAGATGAGTTGTTAATGTACATTTGGTATTAATAATACTAAATGTAGATGGTTACCAGAATATCAATGCAAAGATTACAGAGCATAAAATAATGCAAATGGTGCTAACTTATTAGCATATGCTGATTGGGGTTCCACTTTTGTTTCAAATCGAACCTAATTTATTGATAAAGGAATTTGTTCTTTATATCTAATCCCTTCAGATTGTGATAATGAAGGTACTGATGAAAGTTGTTGATGGACTGAAACATTCTGTTTATTGATAGAATTTCCAAATAAAGTTGCTATTTCTGATACTGAATGCTTAGCTTATGTTGGTAAGAGTGGAGTCTGCATAATTGATGAAGCTAAGTGTGTTCCTTGATCTAAAAGCGGTTCTTATTAAAGTGAAGCAGCTAAAACTAAATAATACTAATCTAAAGAATAAGCATATATCAAAGCATCTCCAAAAAATGCTTATTTTTTTAATGGACTCAATAGTATAAAAAATAAGAAATATGTTCCTGTTATATGAATAAATTATAATGTAAAAGAAGAAAATTTGATGGTCAATGTGCATTTACTCCAGAATCAACAGTAGCTGATCTGACTTACATAAACCAAGAGCATGTAAATGTTCATTTACTACTCTTGGGGCTACTACTAAACCTAAATTTAACCAATTGATTGTCATGGAGTTGGCTCAGGGACCACTCACAATCCATTCCTAAATTTCAATGATGCATCAAGAACCACTTGTGTACTTGTCAATAAAGAATATGCAGTTGGTGATCTATCCATTCTTGCAACATAGTAATAATATAAGCCAACAACACTTTATTAATTTAGTTGGAATGAATCAACAAATAAATGTGTTTCATGAAAAGCTTTCAATAACACTATCAATGAAAAACTACTAATCCAAATACCAATACAGATAATAATGGATAAATCTTGGGTATTACAATTGAATTGGCTATTTAAGAAATCATAGTTTGATTCTTACTTATAAATTTATATTGGGAAGATTAAAATATATGTTATTCCCGCAATTTAATTTTGAATAGAATTTATAAATTATAAATTCTTATTCAATCTGCTTATTTTTATTTTTAAGATGAAACTAATTATATTATATATATGTTTTTATAGATCATTATTATTACTGAGAGTTTCAGAATAGAATCAATTATATTATAATAATTAAAATGGTTCCTCAAATTTCTCTAAATTTTTGTTAGTGAATTTAATCTTAGTATAGGATTTTATTATAGATAAAAAGACCTAAATTGATTAGACTGTTTATTAAATGAAATTAAGTATCAAATTCAAGTTTTAGTTAATACCCATGAACTGATTGTTCATAAAAATTCTTATCAAAATTCATTTCGGCTGATCATTCTCTGTTCGAAAATAAATACCCTTTCGCTCCAATTCAGTAACTCTAAACATAATAGTCAAGTAGAATCTAATATCATATAATAGATGATTAAATGAAATTGATAATTATTTATATTATTTACAATAGATTATGTTCATCCAATATATAAAGAGATTTGAAAACATGCCATTTTTATTATCATCAGTATTTTAAGAAGAAACTTTATATTAGCTTAAATTGAGTTCTCTAAAGCTAAAATAAATTTTGAAATACCTTTATTATTGAAGCTATCAAATAACATGTGTAAATTATAATTATTATTGATGGAATAATAAAATTAATTTATTATATAATATTGTTACTTATCATCCATAACTTACTCATTAAATTTTATGTAACGAACTAGTAACAATCGAATTTTCGTTATTCTTCTTTTTGCTTATCAAAAAATACCTTCTTAGAAAGTATGAAGTTTGACAAAAATTGAATCACTCTATCTTTTACTTTGACTTTCTTAGATCGAGGAGTATCACATAATAATCCTTAAGATTATTTTATTCTATAAATATTTAAGTTTTCATCCCCAAAAAAGCGCTCCAGAATAAAAATGGTACATTCCTTCTTCGCATTTGGATAAAAAATTAGTTTTTTTTAGAAAACATTACTATAAATTTAGTAGTTATATACCCTTAGATAGCATTATTATTAATTTCTAAAATCTAATTAAGCTGTTTTGTAACAATTAAATGTGGGATTTTTCAATTAAGTACCATTTAAACAATTTTCCTCTGATTACACTTCTTGAAAAGACTCTCTTTTAATATAATAAACATAATACAAAATTTCTAAATTTAACTACTAACAGTTTTTTAGCAATAAATTGTAGATTTATACATTAAATAATCTCATTTTGTAAAGTCAAACTTTTCATCTAATTCTAATTTGAAGTTAGAATACTGATAACCTCCTTTTTGTAAATTTCGTAAATAATTTTTAAAAGCGACTTATCTTAATTTTTTTGAAAATTTTCTTTTTATGTACCCATAAAATAATTTTAAATTAATCAAAAAAAAATTGTTGAGAATAGCTAATCTCATTAATACTTTGATTTAAGGCAAGTTAAAGGAATAGCTTTTTAAGTTTATTGGATAATTTTCTTGATGATTATGGTTAGCCTTTGTTAAGAGACTAAGTCCTATTAATTATTTTTCAGTTTTATGATATTTTTTTTCATTAAATGTTGAAATCTAAATTTTATTTAATGGCTATGACTCATTTCAGTTGAAGATTGTTTGTAATAGCTCTAAGATATTCCTAAATAG
>CAJJDO010000024.1:641805-660288 GCA_905183005.1 Paramecium pentaurelia
AGATAGGAAAATGGGTTGAATTGAGCGAAGGATTCTGGGATAATTGTTAAGTTATTTTGAAAGGGGAATATAAAAATGGTAACAAAATAGATTTGTGGACTATTGAAGCATTTGGACAATCAATGTAAAATAATATTAATATTAACAAATTTTAGTGGAGGTGGATCATATAATTAAGATTCTATGAAAATTGGAAACTGGATAGAGTTATGTGATGGATTTAATGGTGCTGCATAAATAATTTATCAAGGCTAATATTTAAATGGTAAGAAAGTAGGGAAGTGGGATATTTGTTATCGAGAGAATGAAAACCAAACTTTTATGAAAATGTAAAAATATTAAGAAATTTTTAGTGGTGGTGGATTATATGATTAAATTGCATCAGTTAAAATAGGAGATTGGATTGAATTAAGTGATGGATTCTGGGATAACTCTTAGGTCACATTTAATGGAGGGTATAAAAAGGGTAAGAAAGTTGGTAGATGGAGTAGTTATTTGAAGAAGAATTATGGGGATTTTTAAAATGTGCTAATGTAAAATTAGTATATCAAATTTTAGTGGTGGTGGATCTTACAATGAATAAGACTCTTTGAAGGTAGGAGAATGGATTGATGTGAAAGATTAGTTTATTGTGTCCTAATAACTTGTTTATAAAGGTGAATATAGAGAAGGTAAAAAGATTGGAACTTGGATGGAAATAGAAATTAGAAAAAATTAGACAAGGGGCATAGTGAATTATGATAAATGAAGTAAAAAATAAAAATAAGTTATAATTATTTAAAAATAATTAAGTTTGAGTTTTTTTATAAATTTGTTAGTTCAATATTGAATATAAATAACTAGTATTACAATTGATTAATACATTATCAATAAAGTGACTAACCCAAATTAGATTATTTATTAGTAAATACGACAAAAATCAACTAAATTTATTTGATGATAATGAATTCTAAAATATATTTATTTAATGGCAGATAAGTAAATACTAATTAAAGATGGTATTGCTTATTAAATATATCAGCATTCGTTTACATAATTAAAAAATAGATAAATCTAATATTTATGATTCTTAATTCTTAAATTCATTTTAGATATCTAATATATTCATTATTTTATAATAATAATTATTATTATCGTATTTCACATTTATACAATATTCATTAAAGTTCTAAATATCTAAATAATTTATATTATTATGCATTCTATAAAATATATTCCATAAATTTTTCTCTTGTTAGAAGAATAAAAATTTGAAAATAAAGACTAAATTTTGAATTCGAATATGATTATTTCTTAATATTAATTTGTTTATGAATTCAATCAATTTTTCATTTCATATTCTCTTATGAATCTCTCAAATTCCCTTTCTTATAACTCTCTTTACTCCCTTTCCCAGTGATCAAATCTAGGTTTTTGTGTTCCTTAGTGGCATTATTAGAACAGAATAATAAAATACATCAAAAATAACATCCCTGATAAAAATGCCCATAACATGCCTATTTAATATTGGAAAAAGAATAGAGAAGGAATCAAAATAACTAACCAAATAAAACATCTAAGTGCAGACCACTTAAAAGCTCTCCAACAAATCATTCCTTTAATTTCTTCTCCACATTTGAAACAAATCTAATTTTTAGGTTAAATTTGAGAAATTAAAAATGCCTAATCCATAAATTTTAATTAAATTAATTAATTAATCATCTATAAAAGTCAAATGTCAAGATGATTCAGATTTATTTTTTCCTGATTAGTTTATTTTCTTCTGATTTATAATAAAATAAGATAAAATTATCTATTTTAAACTTTAATAATATATTTATATATTAATTAATTGTTTCTTTAAAAACATATCTATTTTACTGATATTTAGATTATATTAGAACAATCTAAAACAGAAATCTAA
The DNA here is from genome assembly GCA_905183005.1 of Paramecium pentaurelia. Classification (NCBI taxonomy): domain Eukaryota; phylum Ciliophora; class Oligohymenophorea; order Peniculida; family Parameciidae; genus Paramecium; species Paramecium pentaurelia. The sequence goes on from CAJJDO010000024.1 coordinate 643,709, forward strand.
TGGAGAGCTAAAAATAAGTTTATGGATAACATCCTTTAGTAATTATTGGTTTTGTAATGAACAGTTTTTTTAATAAATTAATTTAATAATCAAAATACAATATAACATGTTTTCACTACTAAAAATTAAGTTTATTAAAGTATAATTATTAGAAAACTCTTATCAGTTTTGACCCTTATGATGCTAATTCTAATATAAAAATAATATATTCTCAAACAAAGTATTAAACCATATATTTTTTATTAATTTATAAATGGTATAGTTTACCTGTAGCACCCTTTCCTCAATACAATAATCCTGAAGAACATTTATGAATTGATTATTCATGAAAAAATCTTTAATTAAATCTTCTTTAAAATAAAATTAGATGTTTTAAAAGTCTATTAAAGAGAAGAAATTAAGGTTTATTCTAAGCAATTTATTTTAAATCAACTATCGAATATAATCAATTAAAATACTTTGGATATTCTCTTACTTGTCAAATTTAAGCACAATAAGTTTTTGAATTTAATCTTGTTTCTCTAATATAAATAAGTGTTAAGCTTTGTAATAGATTATAATATTTTTCGAAAAGTTTAGTACCATTCTTCTCTATAAATTGAATAGGAAAGGCAGTTTAAAAATAATTAATCAAATTATTGATAAATTCGACTTCTTTATTCTTTCTTTAGAGGTCACTATTCTTTCTTTAGATGTTGTCTGATTAAATAAAATTTAACTACATTTGTATAATTCTACTCATATTAATTCTAACAATAAAAACTACATAGTCATTTTCAACCTTTTGCTGTAAAAAAAGCATAATCCTTAAAAGTAGAGTATTATTTATTAACAGTAAAGCTAATAATGCTTCTATATGTGAAAATAGATATCGTAAAAATGCTCCCATTAAAATTACTTAAAATCCATAATTTGAAGAATATCAACAAGAAGGTTAGTGCATCTATAACCAATAAACATAGTTAAGACATATTATTAAGAAATGCTTATGTGAAAGATTTTAATAAAAAGACTGACAGTATATAAAGTAATTGTTAATATAATCAACCGCAATTTACATGTAATAAGTAAATTAAAATTTTCTGTATACTCATCTGGAATTTGTGTTGATTTAGTTTTTAAATAATTAGTTGATAAAAATAATTGCATAAAGTACAAGGATGATGCCATTTGCATTTAGAATAGATCTTTTTTTTAAAAATTAATTTTCTGGTGCCTTCAATCACGTTCAATTAAGAAGAATGTTAAAGTTGCCTATTGAGATGTACTTTGACAATAAAAAGAAAGGTTCTATTGATATAATTAACACGTTAAGTATTAACTGTTAAGAAGAATTGTGAATTGAAAACTAATTGTGAGAGATGAGGTTGGACTAGATTTGTTTGTCTTAATATCTTTAGAACTACTGCCAAACTAAGGTTAATTGTGGTGATAATTTAATTTTATGTGAATCCTATACTTAATTCTAAAGGTAATCTTATACTTAATTCAAATGGTTTGCTAATTAAACAAAAAAGATTGCACAGAATTAGTTGTTAATTGTGAGTCAATTACCATTACAGAATAATGTGTATATGGCAGTGACATAAACTAATGGAGTTAAAACATTTTTTTGGGATAAAACTAATACCAACTACAACGAAAAACATATGTAAATTCACCTAAGAAGGTTATGCTGCTTAGTTTTATTAGTGACAGGTGATGATGTGCCTAATAATGATTAGGCAGTAGGGTTGAAAGATAAAGAGAAAAATTCACTTTGTGTAGTTGGTAGAATATGTAAATTGCTTTTGAAATCCTGCAACTTTAAAATTTTTTGATAGAAATTTTTGAGTTAATATAGATTAAGTAAATGTATTCAGTTGGAAATTTCTAGCAGTGGATCATGTGCTACTAGAAAATAATGCAGTCATTTCTGCAACTGCTTCTGATTTTTCAATCAATTCTTTTATTGAACAATAATTATACAGGAAGTAATGGCAAGACTAAGGCATGTAAAACTACAGTGTTACTGACCATACAAATGGAAAATTTGTGATTATATTGTCCCTACTTATATAACTAAATCAGCTTATTTTGTTAGTCGAGCATGCAATAGAACACAACAAGATTACACTTTTTAAAGTTCATTCTTAAAATGCTACAGCCCAACTAGCAATATTCATTACTATGGAAAGAACACATTATGAAATATTGCAAGTAAATATTAATTAAATCATTATTATGTAAAGTAAAGCATAGGTATTTGTATAGGAAGTTGGTGAATATTTAAATGGGAAGAGAAAAGGGAATTGGATATATATTTCCAATAATAAAAAAAGTGTTCATTTTTATGAATTTTATAATAAGGATGGATAATACAATCAGTAAGGTTAAAGAGTTGCTAAATGGACATATTTAAATGATGATTTTAATAAAATATCTCAAGTTGCTTTTGATGGTGAATATAAAAATGGTAAAAAAGGTGTTTAATTGGATATTTCGAATAAAGATTATTGTTATAATAAACTTAGATAAATGTAAATACTTTAAAAATATTATATCTAAATTTAACGGTTGTGGCTTATATGATTAAAGAAATGATAGGTATGAAAATGGGAGATCGATTGAGTTAAGCGATTGATTTAGAATGGATTCTTAAATCACTCTTGATGGTTAATATAAAAATGGTTAGAAAGTTGGGAAATTTTATTGGAAAAACAGGAAAATATTTAAATAATGTAAGATAAAAATATTAAATATTATCTCTAAATTTAAAAGTGGAGGTGGATGGTATGATGATGGAGGAGATGAAATCAAAATTAATAAATGGGATGAGTTTAGTGAAAAGTTTAAAGATGAATCTAGTAACTTATAAAGGTGAATATCGTGATGGTAAAAAATTTTGTAATTGGGATGTTTGTAGGATTATATGATGAAAGAGGTAATGGGTATAAAATTGGAATTTGGATTGAATTGAGTGAGGGGGTTTATCCTAAAGTCACTTATGATGGCGAATATCGAAATGGTATAAAAATTGGTAGATGAGATATATTTAATTTTTATAATTAGGTGTAAATTACTAAAATTAAAAATACTAGGTTGGAATGCTTTAGTGGTGGTGGATTACATGATGAAAGTAATAATGGGTTTAATATCTGGAGATGGGAAGAATTTGTTTATTTATAAGAATTTACTTGTCAAGGTGATTACAAAAATGGTACAAAAGTGAATAGATGGGATTTTTTATGGAATTTTAAATCAAATTAATAAAGGTAGAATTAATTGGATTTATTTGTGTGAAGATTTTGAAAAAAGAAATACATAGAAGTTGGTGAATATAGATTTGGTAAAATTGGTAGATTGAATTTTTTTATAGAGGGGAATAGCTAATATAATCTACAGCATTGTAATGCTAAAATTTTCAACATTAATTGGTGGTGGTTAAGCTGATAAAATAGGTTATTTATGTAAGATTGAAAATGGAGAAAGTTGAGTCATGATTTTTGAGATTTATATTAATTCAGTTATAAAGGAGAATATAAAAACAGTAAAAAAATAAGTTTATGGGAAACTGAATATTAAGGGAAATAAGTTATTAAAATATTTTGAAAATTTTTTTTGTAGTGGTGGATTGTATGGTGAAGAAGGAAATGTTATTAAAATTGATTCATGGATTGAGTTGCACGATTTGTTTTCAGATAATTGTTAAATTATTTACTAGGGCGAATATCAATAGGGTAAAAAGGTTGGTCTCTGAGTGGAAATAAAGAGAAGGGCAAATTAATTGGATTTTAAAAGAGGAAAAGTGATAAAGTATGATGATTGAATAAGAGTATTTTTAAAATATTAATACAGATAATATTTTAATAAATTTTGGTATTAAGGCAGGATTTATGAGGTGTTTAAATTTTTATTGAATTTTGATAATTTTGTACTTTAATAGGTTTATTATTTTTTAGGTATATAAGTTTTTATTTTACTGATTGTGGTACTAAAAAAAATAGACTTGTATTGAGCGTAAAATTGTGTTAATAAAAAAAAAAGGATGGTGCTTCAATAATGATGAATGTATTTATTTTCAAATATTAATTACTTCAATAAAGATTAAGTTAGGTAGGACTATTTAATAGTATAAAAATATCTCAGCTTAATTTTGGTGATTAAAATCTTAAGTCTGGCTGAAAAATGAAGGGTTAATGCTATTCTACTGTGAGAAATCTTATATGGTAAAGAAATAATATACGCTTAATGATTGATGTTAAGGTTAAGATAGCATTGAAGGTCAATGTCTGAATTATTAATTGGAAAGTGTCATATTTTTCCATATACTATATTGAATTTTTTATACACACTAATAATAAAATAGTTGTTATTCCCTATTAGAATATTCAAAAGCATTTATGATTAATTTGCTTAACAGTCGATTTAGATTGAATGATTAATAAACTAACTTAAAGGAAGAACCAAAAGATTTATTAATTTCATCTTCAATAGAAAACTTAATTCTATATTTCACATCAGAGACATTATTAGTCTACAGAAATGATTTAGATACTCTAACATAATATACCTTATCTAACTATAAAGTTGAATGATTATTCTAATTATTAAGAAATTTACAATAAATATTTTATTAAAAGCCTCTTTTGAACAAATAAATTGATCGACTTAAAATAGATCAGTATCAAAAATTTTTTTATCGTAATTATATCTGGTTTATCAGTAGATATCCCAATATTTATAATATTACATCTATGATCAGCAAAAGCAGTACTGGAATAGGATATGGATAAAAATCAAATGTTATTACTAAACCGACAGTATTCGTAGTGCTAGTAACTGGTGAATTATACTAGTATATTACATAAAATGCCAACCTTTACATAATGGATTCTGATAGAATTCTTTTTTTTAATGGAAAGTATCATTAGCAATATGTTTTTTTTCAATTTCAATACTACTTCTAATAATATTGTAAGTGGGATCCTTTTCATTGATAGATGTGAATTGAAGAATTTTACACAATTTAATATTCAACAAACTTCAGAAACTAAAATAAGTATCAGATCTATCATCATTAAGAATTTCCGTATTTACTTATTCTTCATTTTTATAAAGTTATGATAACACTATGCTTTTTATTTATTCTTTTTAAATGATTGAAAACTTGATATTAAATTCGAAATTAATAAAGTTTATCCTTTAGCTGTAATTTTGTGCTTAGGTAAAATTGTTGTAGAGGATCAATTTTTTTTGAAAAGTAATTTTTTGTAAACGATCATTAAGAAAAAAGAATAGTTGATTATCAATTTTATTTCTAATATTTTCATCACTTTTTAGTCCTTGATAATCATTAAATAGAAATAGAACCAATTCAAATAGAGTTATAAACTTTATTTTTAAGTATAATACTAATCCTTAAAAGAAATACAAGATTATTTATTTATGCTCATTTCCTCTAGTATTTTAATTTAGAATGTGTCTATAAAAAATAATTATAATCAACGTTACTTTTATTTCTTCAACATTTCTATAATTTCTATAAGGAATATTTCTGTATAAAATAGATCTCAGATTATACAGTTCCCCTCAATTAAGTTTGTGCAATAAACAACTATTAACCTTTAAAATTATAATCTGTGAAAGGATTTTCAAGTTTTTATTTAGGTTTCAGAAAATTTACAAATTAGATTGTTATAGATTAATCTTCTATTGAAATTCAATCTAATGATTCAACCATTAATAAAGAACCTGAAATTATAATAATTTAAAACATTTCTTTTATTAGAAATATATTTTTGAAAATCAAACAAATAAATATTTGTTACAATAATATCAATTTATTCATATAAAGTATAGTAAATCCATTTTGAAAATGATATTGTATTAAGAAAATTCTTATGATTAAGATAATGAAGATGCTAAGTATATTTTTGCATGTTTGCTGTTTATTAACTCAATTAATAGTTCTATTCTTATTTAGAATATCATTTATTTCACTAAAAATCACTAGAAATACCTAAATTGTTATAAAATACAAAATAAATAATAACCATAAAGTAAATTAAAAAATTAAGATATATTTTTTTAACATTTTTTGATTAATTTTATTATTTCTTAGTCTTTTTTTAGCTACTTTATTTGTAAAAATAGTATGTTAGAATTCAAAAAAATATAAATACTTTTAAAATAAAAAATTAAAACAATCTGTTTTTTGTCTTTATCATTTTTTTGATTAAAATTGATAAGTTCAATTTCTTAAACTCAAAATTAATTATTTTTCTTAAAAAAAAATAATTAATATTTAATTTATATTATCACAATTGGATAGAATTATCTTTACTACAAGAAACTAATTAAGAACTTACAGGTAAAGAGCAAATGGATCGGACATAATCATTATGATTATCGAGTTAAAGTAACTCCTGTATTTTTAAATTATTCCATTTAAAATTAAATAATAAATCTCCATTCAAATTCGCTCCACTTATGTCTACATATGAAAATTCAGATCCACTCAAGGTACACTAAAATAAATTTGCTCCGATCAAAGAAGTATCTTTCATCCTGACATTTTCAAAGGATTGCTAATTAAAATTAACTTTCATTTCAACTAAGAAATTAAGTGAATTTGATCAGCACCTTATCAACTTATTATCTAGAACTGTTAGGGTAACTAAAAATTTAAAATATTCCCTCATCTTTTAATACTCTTATATTTTCTTAATTTGCTCTTGTCCAGTTTCTCTGTAAGTTTCTTAAGAATAATTATTTTCATTAAAATTATGATCTAATATTGTTTATATAAGGTTAGTTATCTTCTAAATGTTAGATTTTCCTATTAATAGTTAATATTCCTTTTCAACAAATGATAAATTTTTCACCTACAAAATATATTATTCATAGTGCTTTTCATTGTCAGGTTTTGAAAGAAATCTTAGACAATCAGAAATCTTTTCTCATCTTAATATATCAATTATTACACTGTAAAATGAATCATCAATATCTTTAGATGAAGCTAAAACCTCATACAAATCTTCTTTCTTTTTAAAAGTGCAAGACATATAACTTATTTAAAATAAATATTGATTATTATAAAAGCGAGTGAATTTTAACTAGAATTAAACATTTAGTAAAACGAAACAAGAAAGGTAGGATTATATTTAATATCATTAAATACTTTAATAAAAGTGTAAAGAATCGCCCAGCATCCATCAAAGAATTACATTATTATAATAAATGCATTGGAATTATTAGAAAAGAAATTTAATTTATATAATAATACAGACACTATTAGCATACTATAAGAATTATATTGAGTTTAGATTTAAACTTAAATATAGAAATTTGATAAGTGAATTAAGTAAAACGAAAGAAATTTACATTCTTCAAAATCAATAAATAATTTTCTTAAATTATTGATGATTTTTATCCTTAAATTAAAAAAATAACATGTTGTAATACAGCATTTATTTTCAATTACTTTTTAGAGCTACTAAGTCTTCATTTTTTCATCATAATTTTTCAATTTACATATTTTAATCTTCCTCTAAGACATCAAAAAATTACAAATATAATAATTATAGGTCTCATGACAAAAGAATTTAAATTTGTTTTCATTCCTAATATAATTATTTTGAATAAAGAAAATCAGAATCAATAAATTATTAATTGGAAAAATAACTTAACTTATAAATTTAAGTTATTAAATAAAATAAATATACTATTTGTATTTTTCATTATATCGTATTGCATCAATTACAGATAACTGTTCATTTAAAAATTACTTTTTCCAAAATTAGTTCATATAAAAATATTTTTGAAGTGTTAAATTATTTTTAAATGAATATTGATTCATTTACACTATTATTTTCAAATTAATCTTTTTTTCAAATTGTTCTTTTATATGGTTATCATTTTGCAACTAAGATATTTCACAAAATTTTTTTTCTACTTAGATTAAGATGAAATTTCAATCAATAAAGGGGGACAATAAATCAGTTTTAAACTTAATTTTTATCCAATCTTCGTAACCCCTTATAAATTCAAACCTAAATCACTTTCTCTTTAATTAATAGATTTGCACTTATTGTTTAATTATCATAGTTTTTTATTTTAACTTGAGGATGCTTTTAACAAAATGGTATTATGAAAAGAAATTGAGTTTTAGTTTTGAAGCTTTAATTTTTTTTTTGAGCTATTTGCTTGATTAAGAAATTCTTTCGCAAACGATTAATATGAAAAATCTTGACACCTTCACATAATGATTAAAGTTTCTTATTATTATTTTATTAAATATCCACTTTCAGAATTGCTCATTATTTAAACAAGGAGTTGATATTTCATCATCATTCTAACATATTGTAACTTTTATATATATTTTAAAGCAATATCAGACATACCAAAATCTTATATTGTGAACGATTCATTAAAATTTATTGTGAAAATAGATGTTTAGACAAAATAATATATATATTAACTTATCAAAAAATTAATCTTAATTGATGATACTATACTTCTTAAGGTTGCACTCAGAACTTAAAAAATAAAAAGAGGAGAAAAAATAAAAGAAACCAGAACCAAGTACTTTTATATAAGAAAAATTATTGCAATTTAACATATATAGTTTTACTGGATTATAATCATATTTGCTTTTATAAAAATTGATTTTAACCTTCCAATAAATAGCATCCTTTTTATTTTAAGAGTAATCCTAAATCAATACCTGATTGATTCGTAAATTATCCATTAAAAATCAGAGCTTCTTTTGCTTAAAAGATAAGTTTTTGAGAAATAAGAAGAATTGTAATTGGAGTGGTAGCTAATAAAATTAGAAATTAATACTATTATGGAATAATGAATTAGCTTTAAGAGGTAATTTTAATTAGGCAAGAATATCCTTTGAATTTTTCTCTGAGTCTAAGATTTAATTTCCTGTTTTAAAATCCCATAAGCGGATAGAACAATCTTTACAACTATTACGAATACCACTACAAGATGCTAATATAGTACCATCAGGTGAGAAGCATACTGAATTTACACAACTATCATGACCATCCAATTTGGCTATTTATTATCCTATCTAAACATCCCATAAAAGGATAGAAAAATTCCCTCCATTATAAGGATTACCACAACCAGAAGCTAATGTAGTACCATCAGGTGAAAAGCATACTGATATTACACAACTATCATGATTATCCAATTTGGCTAGTTATTATCTTGTACTGACCTTCCATAAAAGGATAGACTTATCATCACTACCAGATGCTAATATAGTACCATCAGGTGAGAAGCATACTGAATTTACACAACTATCATGACCATCAAATTTTGCTATTTATTATCCTGTCTTGACAACCCATAAACGGATAGAATTATCATCACTACCAGATGCTAATGTGGCACTATCAGAAGAAAAGCAACACGAATTGACAAGACTAGTATGCCCACATAATTTCGATTTAAATTTTCTGGTCATAAGATTCCATAATTTGATATGCTTATCATCACTACCAGATGCTAATGTGGTACCATCAGGAGAGAACTATACCGATCTGCTATGTACTTTTATTATTGATTTTTTTTGTCCTGTCTTAATATCCCATAATAGGATAGACTTATCATCACTACAAGATGCCAAGGTTGAGCCTTCAGGAGAGAAGCAAACTGAAAGGACATAACCCCTATGACCAATTAGAGTTGACTTTTATCGTCCCGTCTTAGCATCCCATAAACAAACAGAATTATCATCACTACAAGATGCGAATATTTTACCATCAGGAGAAAAACTAACTTAAAGGACAGCTCTAGAATGACCATCTAATTTTGATTATTATAGGGCTGCTTTAATATCCCATAAATGGATTGACTAATCAAAGCTACCAGACGCAAATATTAAGCCATTTGGAGAGAAACAAACTGATGTAACCCAACTACTATGGTCATACAACATAGATTTTAGTTGGCCTTTCTGCACATCCCAAAAACCGATAGAGTCATCACTACAACCAGATGCTAATGTACAACCATCTGGAGAGAAGCTAATTGAATTAACCCAACTACTATGGCCAAAAACTCTAAATAATATTTTTTATGCATTAACATCCCATAAACAGATTGAGCAATCTCCACAACCAGATGCTAATTTAGAACCATCAGGAGAAAAGCATACTGATATAACAGGGCTATTATGAGTATATAATTTTGCTCTAGATATCCCATTCTTTATATCCCATATATGGATAGAGTAATCTAAACTACCAGATGCTAATGTAGTACCATCGGGAGAAAAACAAATAGATTTCACATCATTTGAGTGACCATTCAATTTTGATTTTAATTTACTTTTCTTAACATTCCATATACAGATAGACTCACTGCTACTAGATGCTAATATATTACCATCAGGAGAGAAGCATATAGAATTCACAACATTAGAGTGACCGTTCAATTTTTATTTTTATTGTCCTGTCTTAACATCCCAAATATAGATAGAATTATCACTACCAGATGCTAATTTAGTACCATCAGGAGAGAAACAAACTGATCGAACATGATTGCTATAACCATCTAATATTGCAAATTATCTTCCTGTTTAAACATTCCATAAACGAATGGAACCATCTCCAAAACTTGATGCTAATGTAGTACTATCTGGGGAGAAGCATACTGACCAAACCACACCGCAATTGCCATGTAATTGATGCAATTGATTTATTTTTATATTTTTCCATTTACAATTAAATAATTATGCCCCATTCAAGTTCATTCCGCTTATACATACATTTTCAAAATAAGATCCGCTCAAATTGCATCTTACAAAGTTAGCTCCAATCAAAGAAGTGTTTTTGATCTTGATGTTTTCAAAACTTTGTTTTGTAAGATCAATCTTCATTTCAATTAATAAGTTTAATGAATTAGATCCACTTTAGATGAATAAGTTATCCAAAGATGTAAGCTGAACTAAAAATTATAAAAATTTGATGATCCTCTAATCCTCTTTTATTTTTTCCTTTAAACTTTGTCTCGTTTGCAAATAGATATCAGTGGAATAGTCAATTTAATTAAAATCATGGTCTCTTATTTATTTGAGAATATTAATTATTATCTTAATGTTATTTGTTACTACATTTAACTTCTAATCTTTATCAACCTATAATAAATTTTCTAATTGCAAAATGAATTATTTGAAATGTATTTGATTATTTTCTTGTTATAGATATCCTAAACTATCTGAAATATTTTCTTTTCTAAATATTTGAATTATCACACTGAATATTTATTCATCAACATCTTTAACATTAGCTAAAATCTCTGATAGATCTTCTCTCTTTTCATTAGTGCAATACATTTTCTGTATTTTTAATTTAAATTTCTATTACTTTTTTTTTTACTATTTTATAAATACTGTAAAAAAGTATTTATTTTTTATGGAGACTAAACTTTTTGTAAATTTAGAGATGATTGAAGTGAAAGAATAATTACTCTTTAGAAATATTAAAAACTATGTTTAATGATATATGATTTTAAGAAAATTAATTCTATATCACGAGTGATTTATTTGATCATTTTTTTATCATCAATGGAGGTCGATGCTTAAAAATTAACAAAAAATGAAAAAACAAGGATTAGTATTAACAACCTCTTAAATTTTCTATTATTTTTTATATACTTATGAATGTTTAAATGGTTTTATATTATAATGAATAATTATAATAGCTTGAGAATGTTTAATCTGAGTTTGTAATTGTTTTTGTTTATTTTCAATTGAATACTCAAAATACAATTAAAATTTAAACTTGCTAGAATTTATGTGTGATAAACTAAAATTTTGAGAGTGATTTATAAATAAAGTATAATCAGAAAATGTAATTATAAAATGTTTTTTCTTGATTCTGTCCTTTACAATAAGAAAAATTCAGCTTTAAGTCCTTAATCCTGTAGTCATAATTTGAAGCTGATTATAACTTTTCATAATTCATTCTCCAATTTCATCACCCATTTCAAAATAACTTCCAATAAAACTGTATGAGAATTTTTATCTACTTAATTACTTTACAGATTTCTTTAATCATATTGTTAAATCAAAATACATTTCTTTTTGATAAATCTTTTTATCTTCTCATTTCCGAATTTTATGAACTTTTTTTTTTTTATGCAAGTCTAATACATATTCATTTCCTAAAATACAAACTATTACTATTGATCTAAAGCTTTTGGAACAATAATAATAAAAATGTAAAATTTTGGTGTCTTGCTTTAATAGTTTAGAAAAGTAATTTTTTCATGTTCTGTAAAAAATTCAAAATTGCTTGAAATCACAAAAAAATTTTTTTGATTTGCAAATAAACACAATAGTATTACTTAGCAAACAGAAATTTGAAGCAATTTTGTTAATTTGTATAATTTAATTCAAATTACAACGAAAATGAAAATTATAAATAGTGAGCATAATAATAATTTTAAAACTCTGTTTCATAAAAAGAAGCCAAATATGTAAAAGTAAGGACAAAAATTAAATAACTTCTAAGAATATTTAAACCTTAAAAAAAAAATAAATGAATAATGAGTCTACCCAAAAGGATTTTGTTAAAAGATGGTAAAAATGTGATATAGATGAGAGAAAAATTTTAATTTTATTGATCACAATCAAGTAATGGCAACTGGTTTGGAGTAATGAAAGTATATTTTGAGAAAATTGAGATACCATTTATTGCTTGTTAGTAAATCAAAATTTTATGAGAGAGAAATTTGTAATAAAAGAATCAAAGAGATTGAATCCCTCTAAAAAGATTGTGTTTTATTGAAATCTAATTTTGTCCAAATAATTAGATTAAGTAAGGAATAGAGTTAATAATTGGAAAATAAAGTGCATCTAATAATTAATGGAAAATTGTATCGACATATGATTTCAAATAGAAATCATCATTTCTCGATCAAAAAAAAAAATTAACTTATCATGGAATCAAAACATTAACAATAGAATAAATTAATTTTATAAATACCAGCAATATGAAGAATTATCAAGAAAATTAGAAAATATTTTATTTTATGAAAAGACAAAGCGAAAATTTATATAGAAAAGGAAATGATTTAATTAAACATAAAATAGAAATATCTAATTTTTAAGAAAACTTAAAAAATTATTTCATGTTAGATGTTTAGAAAAATAGAAAAATCATTTCATTTCTGGTTCAGATGATTAAATAATATCCTTTTTCAATAATTTTTAAAGAATATTAGTAATTTTAATTCTTTAATTTTAAATAAATAGGAATCAATTTATATAAAGGAAAGGGATTATTATGAAGAATGAGTCGAACTTTTTTTACTCTTTACATAATCATGGCAATAGCGTATAATCAATTTAGTCAATTTTAATTAATTTAAACTCATATAGCATCATTTAGGTATCAACAATATATAATATGGGAGAAAGGAATTTAAGGTAAAATGGGATTGAAACATATTTATGAGTAGATTTAATTATTATCAATTGGCAAATTTCAAAAAATTAATGATCTAATATTTCTGAATTTAAAACTAAATGGAGCTATAATCTAAAATATAGAATTTCTTTATTCAATAGCTCATGCTAACAAATATTAACTTAAATAAGTTGTTCACAATACAGCATTCAAAGGCTTCTTAATATCAATATTGAAAAATTATGGGAAAGAAATTTCATAATTATTATTGTATTTTTTTTTAAGAAGATGTAGAATGTAATAAATATGCTTCATATTCTTAAGGATTGGTACATATTTCTTAGAAAATGTAATTTAAATTAGAAAAAAAGATTATAAATAATATTGAAAAGGTGGCGGCGATTAAGAAGAATTATCAATAAAGAGAGGGCCGATAGTATGACCCTTCTTTTTTAAGAGATTTATCACTTATTTAATAACAAAAAAATACTATTTCCATTATAACTTAATAAATTTGCTGAGTTTCTTATATTCTTAATCTTTGCAATTTAATATGATCCAGCGTAATTTGATTATATTTTCACTTAATATTTGTCTTTTGTTTAATAGGCATATATCCAGCCATCATTAAGACAATCAGCTTCAGATAGTTCATACAGAATCTTATTTATAAATAAGATCTGTATCAAGGAAATCAAAAGCATTTCAATAATAAATATTTATAATTAAAAGGAAAAGTTCTAGCCTAAATGAAGGAATTGACAAAATTAATTAACATTCTCATGTATCAATATTTAAGGATTAAATTATAAAAAGGATAGAATTAATAGTAATGACTTCTGGAGGTAATCACATTTTGGAGATTCAAGATATATCCAAGGTAGATATAAACTGCTATCAATTTTTAGACTGCCTTTGATACTACACCTGAATTTTTTATATCACTACATTATTATGATTGGAGGTTAGAATTACCACACAGATTACTTGTCGAAGTTACCCTTATAACAAGAACAGGTAAATAATTAAAATTATCATTTTTAAAAGATTTCTATTGAACACTCTTGCAGTAGCTGCTTCTTAACTTTTTGCAATAAGAATTTAATTGTTTGCATTTTAGGATTCTAGAATTTCTGTTATAACATTCTAATAAAATAATGTATACGAACTTTAAACTGGTATAGGGGATAGAACAATAGCGTTTTCAAAAAATCAAGAGTTTAAAGATGCAACAAATGGATCAATATCTTTGAATTGTGTGAAGCATATAAAGAGTAATCGAATAGTGGAAGTCAAAGTAAATTGTTAATATATACAATTTTAGATTGAATAAGTATAATCATAAAGTATTGATTTTTCTGTTAGTATTTATTAAGATTCATAAATAGAATATGTAAGATTTAATATTTTATTGGGTACGGATCAATCATTAGGGTCATCTTCTGTTTAAGCTGAAATTTTCAATCCTCCATAATATGGAAATGTTTATGGAAACTATGATATTTAAGCAGACAAGCAACTTTTCTGATACCTTCAACATTCTTGAATTAAGATAGACTTCCCATATTCACTTATAGAGGTTAAAAATTTGATAAAAGTGCTAATGTAAGATGTTATGTAATTAATGGTCCTTAAACTCCTAATTTAAGATATCATTTATTTATATGTATGATAATTTTATCATACATTAGGCTTTTTTTGTTCAACCTTATTGTGCAGAGTTCTTTTCTTATTGCAATTACAATGGTGAATCTTTTGTTATTTGTAATAATAATCCAGATTTATTATAACGTGGATGGACGAAATCAGTCAAATCCTTAATGAATTTCACTTAAAAGAAATTATATCTTTTTAATTAGATTAATTATTAGGGTTAGGAATAAAAAATTATACAAAATTAACAATGTATGGAATCTCAATCTATAATATCTGTTAAATTATAGTCTTTAACTTCTGCAATAAAAGTAATATTTATCAATTCCAATTTAAACAACAATAATTCCAAATATGTGTATTTTTATAGCTAATGCAATTATTAAGGCACTGTTTTATTAAATTAAACAGTGATAGTAATTAGACCGATCAAACAAGATTCCTTTTGAAATTAAGTCAATTATCATTTGTTCAAATATTATTCTAAAATTGAGAGACTCATCATATTTTTGGGGTTGTAACAAAGCATTTAGTTCTTCATAGGCTTGTTTATATAGCTATAAAATATCATTAACCATAATTCATTTTAATTTCCTGCATACAGAACACCAAATTGAACTTAAAAACATATGTAGCTTATATATAAACTATTTTATAATAATTTCTAATTATCCTGTTAGAAAAATATGTTTGAATTTATAAGACATTTATAAAATGGGATTTTGAATTTTCTAATTTATTCCTTTCCTGTAAAATTTCTAAATGAGTTGTTATAAATATAAAGAATTATTTGATACAAAAATAGTCAAAATTAAATGTTTTCATTAAAAAAGTTGGTATTATTTAAATTTTTATAAATGATATAGATATCAATTATTTTCTTCTAGAAAATTTATTGTATGTACTGAAACTTAATAAAGTATCATCAATAAAAAGAAATTAATAATATTAAAATTAATTAATTTTATTTTCAAACTATCAACTTAAATTCTCAAATGATAAGGGAAGATTTATTTAACTATTTGCCATTTTGTAAAGTTTGATAGCATATTAAGACTATCTGGGTTTTTAAAATTTGGATCAAGATAAATAGCTTTCATAACAAATAATTACATTTATGTAGTTTTTCAATTTAAATATTTAACAAATACTAAAATCTTCTAAGTTAATATAATAATGAAATTCCTAAACCTTTAAATTTATAAGTTAATTCTAAGTTGGGATCATATTAAACTGCTTTAAAGAAGATAATCAATGCTACTTCATATCATTTAAGATAAATTAAAAATTGAATAATAAAAAGTATACCTGTATTGTTAGAGAAATCACCATTATATGTGAATTACTTAATCATCATAAATACATAAGTCTTCAAATTATCATAATAGTTCTAAAAAATTCATAGAACATATTGACACTAGATTCATTAGATATAGACCTTTAAAGAATAACTAATAATTTAATTCTTTGAGTTATCGCAAATATTTACATATCTCAATGAGTTTTGTTTCATTA
>CAJJDO010000024.1:664118-677288 GCA_905183005.1 Paramecium pentaurelia
TTACTGCCAGCCTTTTGCGCCATTGCTGAATAGTTTCTTGTAATGTATTTTTAGATTCACTAGAGGTCTCTAAATTTCTTCAAATTAATTTAATAATGCAAATTCCTCTTTTTTTTTGAAGATCTTTGTTTAAGAACATATGATATACGGTGTCATGAATATGGGTCAATTTTTTCCCAGGGTCTTAAAAAGATCAACTCTCCTTTAAGAATTATAATTAAACACACCTTAAACTCTCCACTTAATATGAAAAATAAAGATCATAACAACATGCATTTTCAAAGCGAAAAAACTTCATCCCATATATGTTTTAATGCAAAGGTCAGAGTATTTTTATTAATTCAATATTTTGCAGTAGGCCTTCATTAGTAAATACTTATATTGTAATAAAGATTTATTAATCAGCTTCAAACTTATATCTGTCATATCGTAATTTTTTCGGCATAAAATATAGTACATGATATGGTGATCTAATTACTTCTGCTATGGAAAAGATGAGTATAATTGCTTTATTTCTAACATTTATAAAACATTATTTATGACTTTGAGATAGGAGCTGAGACTTAACAAGATGCAACGTTAAAAAAATCTACTCATCTATCTATTGTGTAACCTATTTGATATTTTTTTTATTAATTCAAATTAATTGATTTTGTTGTATAGCATGAGAGAATGTCCCAAAACGCTAAATAAAATAAAGAAGCGATGTGAATTCCTATTAAAGATATTATTAAATAAACATCTTATGAATTTAATTAAGTTTTAATTTAAAGATTTTATGCCTGATGGTTTGATCATATGAAAAGAATATGTTTTATCTTTTATCTCTTAGCAAATTTTTACATTTCAATTAAATCTACAACATTAATAACATTAAAAATCCTAAGAAAAGAAAAATAAGCCTATTTAACTCATTTTTCGAATAAACATAATTATTTTTTAAAATTAGATAAAAAAAAAGCAGAACCTTTACTTTTGCATTAAACTCGCTGTAAGCCCTAACTTTAGGCTTTAACCTTAAATAAATTAAGGAAACTTAGAATAATTGAAAACAGAATTAACATCCTTAATCCCAACTTTAAGTTGATGTATAATTTACTTCAAATTATTTGAATCTAACTCAAAGAAAATCTTTATATTCAAAAATAGTTTGATTAGTGTCATTATTCTTATTTTTAAGTTAGTTGTGTAATGAAAATTTTTCAGTAAACTATCCTTATGTCAAAGAGATTTAAATTATTTAAGTTGTTTCATCTAAATTACAGGATTAAAAATAGAGTATCTGTTATCCCCTTATTTCTCAATTTATCATTAAAAATTATATTTAAAGATACGATTGATTAAAATGATAAATTTCTAATGGATATATTAAGCAATTTATGTGAAAATATGCCAAGAGCAAAAGGATACATGGTAGAGAGTAGAGATGCTATACTTAGGGATTATTTTATGATGTTCTTATGATGCAATAATTTTTAATTTTATAAGAAGTCAATAATAATATTATAAATGTATTATTCAAGATAAATTTTTTATAAAATTATTGAAGAATTAAAATAAAATTTAATTTTTACTTAACTATTTGTAAAAAGAATCGTATTCATTGATAAAATATCTTGCCTAAAATACAAAAATGTTTTATGTTGAAAATACGAATCTTTACTGCTACTGACTATGTAAATTTTTATTAATTTACTTACCTAAATTTAAAAATGAATAAATAATGAATTGATTTTATAATTCTTCCTTAGATTCTTATCTATATTCACTTAGAAACTAATTTCAAAAAAGAATTCTAAAAAACTACTCTTATTAAATTTAAATTATTCTTCATATTGAGAGTGATTCAATACAATTATAATTAAAATGAAATAGTCAAGATGCTTATAGATGCTTAATTATTTCAAGTTGAAGATCTATTTGAAATATTTGTGGACAGCTGAAATAATAATGTAATCCTCATTATGAATGGTTCAAATATATAAAGCTTGTTAATTATTAAAGCAATTAATGTAGAAAACAATGGTTCTAGATTAGATTACATCTCAGATAAAATATTCGCATTTTAACAATATAAATCAAATTACCTTCAAATCTTTCTTTCCAATTAGCTATCAAGAGACTAAGTTAAATCCTAAGATATTTCAGTCAAAATAGTAATGAACCCTGTAACGAATATTTTTTATCTGTTTAGTAAATTATCTTATCAAATAATGATCAAACTATTAAAATTATTATGAGTAGTGCTTAATCAGAGTAGGGATAAGATTTGAAGTTTACATATAGCAAAGCATTCAATTTAGAACATCAAGTATATTTGGAACATTGAGTGATAATGGTGAATATCTAATTACTTGGGATTATCATACTGGTTATATTTATATATGAAAATATATGAAAGATAATTAACAAATAGGAATCATTTCTTTAATTTGATATTTTTTTTTCAATATTATTTCAATCATCAAACTATTTTTTTCCTAATTGATATTAAATTTTGAAATATATTCTAAATATCGTTTATGATATTAAAAATAGTTATATGAGCATCTATTAAGATTCAATCTTCCCATTTTAATAGCTGGTTATGTATGGTTATTAAATCATGGCTATGTTTAAATAATCCATCCACTAAAATTATCTGATATAATAAGAAAAAACGAAGTTTTCCTTGGTACATCACCCATTATTGAGTTTGATTAAATTTTCAAATCATGACATCTAAACTAATAATAATTATCATAAAAAACATTAATATTTAATAATTTTAATTGATCAATTCATTTTTAATATATTTACATTAGTGTTCCAATGCTAGTTAAAATTAATTGTAAACTAATTATATATAATAGAAATTGTAGAATAAACAAAACATAACATTTCAACATCAATCTGTTGAGTTTCTAGTTGAGATGGTCCAAGCTTTTATTTAAAATTTTTCTTTTTCATTTATCTCTCTTTGTTTTATATTTTGGTCTTTTCTTATCCACTCTTCTATTATTTTTGGAGAGCTTGAAACATTATTTCTTCTGGGTTAAAACATGAATCTCCTTATTATTTCTTTCACTTTTGAATGATTATTTAATTTTGATTGGTTTGTAGTACTTTTTTCGATTATTAAATCTATTAGAAAGCAGATTTGACTTAATTTAAAAATCAAACCTTCTAACTTTTAAATTTAGAGTCTTTTTTATTTATTTATTTATCTAATTAATAAATTGTTATCCAAAATATAAAATAAAAGACTTTTAAATAAATTTCATCTATTTCTACATTTTTCAATATTATGATAGATTCTTTTTTATATTGCCAATTACTTATCATTTTTTAAAAATGAAATATAAAGCAAAACAAATGGTAAAGTATTTTAAACTAGAGGGTAAGTGAATTTATTTAATAAGTGATAAAATACAGAATATAAAGGGAAATCATGTTACTTAAGAACATTACCTCTAATTGAAAAGTAATGAAACAGTCAAGTAATCACTTTGAGAAATAACAAAGTATTTGAGTGAAAAACTAACTTGATGGTACCATCTGCTTTCTATTTCAGTTATCTTAGATAAATGATGATTCATCTAAGGATAAAAATAAATTGACATACAATAGCTTTCATAAGGTGTTTATGAATTTTCAGTAGTAATTCCAGTACAACGTTAAGCTCTCCAATTAAAATTATGATAAAGTATTTGCCCAATAGATCTATAAGTATTACTACCCTTCATTTTGCAAATTATCTATTTAGCTAATAATTTAAATCATCTATTACTATAATCTATCTTATTTTTTCAAGGCTGTTATAGATTTTATTCATAGAGAATTTATATGCTAACAATACTTGAATTAAATTTGCCTTCTTAAAAATATCTAACAAGAAATTATGTATTTTTAGTTTAAAGAATCAAAAATTGCTTAATATATAACTAATTCTTCTCCATATTTCATTAAAAAACTCAAGAGAATTATTTTTTAAATTAGATCTAATTAAACGAAAGTAATAAGCCTTGAGAAGTATATATAATTTATTATTTTTTTTAAATAGTAATATTATTTGGTAAGAAAGCTTAAAATTTAAAATTGCCTCTATAATCAATTTCCAATTTATCGATTTAAACCACATTTATATCCACAGCGATAAATGACTTATTATATTCCGAAAATCCCTCGCTTGCCTCAATCCATTTCCCATCTTTAATAAATTTCTTGATCATATTTTTATTCAACCTCAAGTAAATGTTCTTGTTTAAACTAGGATGTCATCACTTCAACTTTTATTGTTTCAGATAATATTATATTTCACCTTTACTTGTGTCTTAATATTTTATTAAGAATGTTAAGTAGATCCAATAATATTAGGATGGAATACGTCTGATATATGTCATTTTNAATAAATTGTTATCCAAAATATAAAATAAAAGACTTTTAAATAAATTTCATCTATTTCTACATTTTTCAATATTATGATAGATTCTTTTTTATATTGCCAATTACTTATCATTTTTAAAAAATGAAATATAAAGCAAAACAAATGGTAAAGTATTTTAAACTAGAGGGTAAGTGAATTTATTTAATAAGTGATAAAATACAGAATATAAAGGGAAATCATGTTACTTAAGAACATTACCTCTAATTGAAAAGTAATGAAACAGTCAAGTAATCACTTTGAGAAATAACAAAGTATTTGAGTGAAAAACTAACTTGATGGTACCATCTGCTTTCTATTTCAGTTATCTTAGATAAATGATGATTCATCTAAGGATAAAAATAAATTGACATACAATAGCTTTCATAAGGTGTTTATGAATTTTCAGTAGTAATTCCAGTACAACGTTAAGCTCTCCAATTAAAATTATGATAAAGTATTTGCCCAATAGATCTATAAGTATTACTACCCTTCATTTTGCAAATTATCTATTTAGCTAATAATTTAAATCATCTATTACTATAATCTATCTTATTTTTTCAAGGCTGTTATAGATTTTATTCATAGAGAATTTATATGCTAACAATACTTGAATTAAATTTGCCTTCTTAAAAATATCTAACAAGAAATTATGTATTTTTAGTTTAAAGAATCAAAAATTGCTTAATATATAACTAATTCTTCTCCATATTTCATTAAAAAACTCAAGAGAATTATTTTTTAAATTAGATCTAATTAAACGAAAGTAATAAGCCTTGAGAAGTATATATAATTTATTATTTTTTTTAAATAGTAATATTATTTGGTAAGAAAGCTTAAAATTTAAAATTGCCTCTATAATCAATTTCCAATTTATCGATTTAAACCACATTTATATCCACAGCGATAAATGACTTATTATATTCCGAAAATCCCTCGCTTGCCTCAATCCATTTCCCATCTTTAATAAATTTCTTGATCATATTTTTATTCAACCTCAAGTAAATGTTCTTGTTTAAACTAGGATGTCATCACTTCAACTTTTATTGTTTCAGATAATATTATATTTCACCTTTACTTGTGTCTTAATATTTTATTAAGAATGTTAAGTAGATCCAATAATATTAGGATGGAATACGTCTGATATATGTCATTTTATTAGAAACATAGATATATTAATTAAGAAAAATTAGATTTCATACTTATTTTTTACTAAAATTGACTGTTTCGAAAAATAATTTAAATAAATATAGGGTCTTTTTCAATTAGAAAAAGAGGCTTTCCATCAAAAAACAATAACTTTAAAATTAATATCAAAATTTAATAGTATACTTATACAAATTATTTGGATTAAAATGATATTAAATTTTATTTCTTAAATAATTATAATTCACAAGCCTATAATAAATAAATTAATTTTTTTAGCAGTAAATACTGGAGTTCAATAATTTTATTTCAATAATGGAATATCATCAGTTATGACAAATTTATAAGGATTAATTCTTAAGTATTTCTTTGAAGTGAATCATTTTTTAATTGAGGAATAAAATAATGAATATTTATTAAAATCATGTGCTAAAACTTAAAACATTAATATTTTTTAGTAGCCAATAATTATTTGAGAGAAATAAAAAAATATTTCACTATATTTCTAAAGAGTTAGAAAAAGATGACAATTATTAGTTCTTTGCTTACCTTTGTAATTTATAGATTCAATTTAGATAAATTTTTGGTAATTCATTCTATTAAAGCCATTACTTTTAATCTTTATTTTGAAACCAAGGATTTGTTTGAACCAATTAGTATAACTGAGATGCTACCTTGAATTATTCGAAATCACTGCCTTATCTGCCGCAGTTCATTGTTATTTATCTTGGAGATCACTAAACAAGCATCACCTTTTCTTGTTCAGCTTAGTTGTCACTTCAATTATTTTTCAATATTATTTAATATACTGGTGAATTTTTTCAAATTCAAAACAATTTGTAAAAACTCATCAATTTCAAAATCATGATTTCGCCTTTATCTTATTTAAAAGATATCTTTCTTTTTATTTTTTAATGAAAGTATTATATTAAATTAACTAAGGTAAAGACAGTTCACCATTTATTATATTTAATATAAAAAATGAACTTTTTCACATTCAATATATGTCATGCGCATTTCTTATCAATTTATATGAAGAGTGAGTAATTATCAAATTAATGGCCATGCTTTCAATATGTGCTATAAGCCAATAATCAAATTAAAAAAAAGCTTTTGGTTTTTTCTAAATATTGCTGCATCTTAAACATTGTAAATTCTTTTTTTAAATTCGGATAGTAAGTTTCATTGAGAGTAATCTAATTTTCTGCTCTCTTTCTCAGATTCATTTTCTTATTTTATCATTTTTATTTTATATGATCTAATTCATGTGATTTTTTATCTTAAATTGATACTTGTGCTCTTTTAAAAAATTTCAATGCCAAAAGTTCAATATAAAAAAATTAATTAACTAGAAATAATGAATAAAATTCTAAGTCAAATAATCTTTTACCCCAAAAATATTTTCAATGTCAAAATATGTTTTGAAAATAGACTAATCCTCATCCAGGTATCGAGAACATTGATTAGAAATATCTTCTCCAGTAACTTTTCTGCAGTGATTCCTAGGACAATATTTCTTGATTTATAGACTTTGTCTAGTTAGTTTCTTAATTAAATATTGCTTGCTTTTTGAAAAATTGTACAATTTTGACTTGATCTTCTCATCCTAAAATATTTCCTAGTGCAATGTTTAATAAATAGTCACAAGCAATGATAGATAACCCGAGCTCAAGTAGATAATAATTTTTGATCCTTAACACCATATGAATAGTTTCCAATCCCTTGACCTATTAATTTATTTCTTAAAATGAGACTTCCCAAAAAAAATATTAAAAAATAGCTTAAATTTATATGCTTTATAAGAGAAGCTAAAATATTAGAATATCATTTTTGTTTAAATGTTTGTGTGTTGAATTCTAAATGAATTCTTTTTTGAAAAAAATTATTTATCATCAAATATTAATTACAAATTATTGATCATTTAGTTCTTGACGAATTAGGTTTAATTCAATTCCCTATCTGATAAGAGGGTTTTATAAAATGGCTAATCCAAGATCTTTGGCATCCATTTTGCAAAACTAGATTCTATTTAGTCTGTTGATCTCAATTCAAATTTTCAAAAAAAATTTTATTTCTAGAATAGTTTCCCATTTACCTAATTATGATCCTTGATATAAGGCATCAAGGACATAAGAATAATTGGTTCTACTAGAATGAGCACTTTAGTTTCAAACCAGAACGAAATTTTCTACAGTTAAAAAATCTTTTAGGATTTATTTCCTAAGGATATTTTTTTTACCTTATCATCATAAGGTTTCCTTTAATTTGTTTATAGTCAGAGGCAAAATCCTAGATCTATAAATTAAATTAACCAACATTCTAAACTCTGCATTAATTAATCAAACAGGGCTTAAAATAGAAATCAGTGACTTTATAATGTTGAAGAGCAGAGAAGTCTTAATCCTAAGCATCCTACATTTCTTTTAGTAGGAAAACACAAAATTTAAGAATGTTATTATTACTAGGCAGCCTATTTCTACAAAGGAATAATATAGGCTAAGTAAAAAGTTAACTCTAAGTTTATTCAACATTCATGACAGAATTGGATTTAATATTACTTTATTTTTCTTAAATTTACTCTCTCTCTATTTTAATTTATTTCTAATACCATATTTGGTTCTTTATTTCAACTTATTTTCTTAGTTAAATATTTGCCCAAGTGCCATACTCATTAGAGTCAGAAACAATAGTACCTTATCGAAAATTTTAGAGAATTTAAAAAATCTAATTTAATTAAGCCAAGATAAGTGAATCTAATTCAGTTTCATAGACTTCATAAAAGGAATGTTATTAGTATCCCTAAAGTTAAACAAAAAGGTATATTATAGATCCATCTCATTAGATAAATTGATCCCTTAATTATAACTCTTTTTGGGTATGCTATCATAATATGTTCTTTTTTGGAAAAATGCTATTATCATGTAAGAAGATTATCCTACCAGCTTCTTAAATCTAAATAGCTCAATTATTGATTATTAATTGTATCCTTAATTAATTATAAGTTAATTTAGTATTATTTTAATGATGGACTAGTTTATTTTGAAATAAATTACTTGATAGATCTTATTAGAAAAAAAATGGGTATTATTTTCATTAAAATTAACATATTGATTTAATTATCCAAAAAGTAAATTATTTTCAAATTATTAATATTCTTGTTAATTCTGCAATTAAATGTTTGAGGTTTAAGTTTAGGGTATTCTTCAAGGAAAAAATAGAGAGTTTCAAAATTATAAACCCTTATCTCTTATCCTCTTAGAAAGTAAAAAACATAACCTAATAATAACAAAATATTTTTTTCTGCATCATTTGGGGCTACTCCACAAACGACGCCGAAGCCAAGGGACCATAGGCTCCTGCTGAGGAGGGCGTGGGATGATGCCAGCGTAACGAGGTAAAAATATACCTTCTTTTATATAGGAAGCAGGGGTAGATAGGGGGTAGCTAGAACCTCTTTGCCAATGGAGGTTATAAAGAAGAGTAGCAAGGTACAAATTGGACGATGAATAATCAGAAGTAGAAGGAGAAAATTTGTAATGGAAATGGACTTTCCCTTTGTATATTGTAAGATTTTACAAATTTGGATTAATATATAAAAAATTATATTTTCTAACCACATGTAAAGTTAAATCCTGTATTTTTTAACATTTTAATAAACCTTAATTCTTAAATTTATAATTAAAAAATTGTATATTAGTGAATAATTATTTTGTAATATAAGTATATATTCACAAGCATTAGCGTGTGGTCGATGATTTATATAATTAATTTTGTAATTTTAATATATTAAGTTAGTTCTAAAATTTTTTTACCCAATTAATTTAATTTTGGTGAGGGCTTAATATCATTTTTATAGACATGAACAATTTCGTTATTTTAAGATAAAATATTGTGAATATGCATGGTTTACTTTATTGCTATTTATTTATTAAAATGATGGATAAATTATTAATTTAATTGTAAAATTTAACCAGTCGATGCTGTTTAAAATCTTAAGGGATATTATTTTTGGTTTAAATATTAATTAATTTCGTGAAAATCCTTTTGAAGTTAAAAATGATTATATAATTCTAACTCTTAAAAAAGCTGTGTACATAATCTCAGTGATTTATAAATTTTAATTATTTGATCAATGTAAAAATTCAAGTTAGTGAGGAGATATCTCCATAAATCTTAATCCTTTCAATGATATTGTATTTCTTGATGATTAGTTAATCTTTTCAGTCTTTTATAACATCTAATACTTTTCATATCAATTTAAGAATAATAATAACAGTGATTGATATGTTAATTTCAATATGAAAAAATCATCAAATCTAATTGTTTTAACTTTATTAAAGTATAAATTATTTCTAAGATTAACTTTTATTTTTTAATATATTCTTGATGTATCTTTTTTCTTTCTTTTGTTTTATAAAATATCTTTTACTAGTTATGAATTAATATTATAAAATTATTAATTATGTTGTTAAGACTAATCTCTTTTGTAAATAGTAATAAATTAAGTAAATCTATCAAATAATATCGGAGATGTTTTATAAAAGAATGTTGTGTTAATTAAGTTTTCTTTAAGTAATTATATCAATCTTTATTTTAATCTCTTCATTTTGCTTACTTTTCTCTGTTTAGATTATTAATTAAAAGTAGTATCATTTAAATTTAAATCTCTATTAAGCAAAATTGATAACATTTTTTATGATATTTAAATAAATAATCCCAACACTAAATTGATCTTATATTTGAATAATATAAAAATTAATGAAGTGTATAAATAACTGAAATGGAAAAAAAATTTGTTAAATAAGAACTTACCTAGCTTTACAAGTGAAGATGAAGAGTGAAACTAATAAAGACAGTATTTAAAAAAAATATTAGATATTGATTGTAATATAATTGTTGTATGATAAATTATCAAATTCATTTTTGCTTTAAGTCTTCTAAAAAGCAACTTCCTTTAGATTTAAATAAATGTTTTAAATCTTTTCCTTGATGGTTGATAAATTCTCCTTAGAAGATAAGTGTACCTGATGCTTCCAATATTATTTCTTGTGATATTACAAGAATTGAATAATTAGAGACTAAATAGCAATAATATAATAAATACATGGTAGAGGATTATTCTAAAAAAGAGGTGCTTTAAATTAAGCTAGAATATCATTGTAGTTTTTATCAGAGAATTTGATTTCTTATTCTGTCTTTCCATCCCATAGACGGATAGAACAATCACTACTACCAGAAGCTAATGTATTACCATCAGGAGAGAAACAGACTGAGTAGACATTACCAGTATGACCATCTAATTTGGCTTTTTATTATCCTGTTTTGACATCCCAGAGACGGATAGAACAATCACTACTACCAGAAGCTAATGTATTTCCATCAGGAGAGAAGCAGACTGAGTAGACTGAATGAGTATGACCATCTAATTTGGCTTTTTATTATCCTGTTTTGACATCCCATAAACGGATAGACTTATCATCACTACCAGAAGCTAATGTATTTCCATCAGGAGAGAAACAGATTGATCTAACATAATGCTCATGACCATCTAATTTGGCTTTTTATTATCCTGTTTTGACATCCCATAGACGGATATACTAATCACTACTACCAGAAGCTAATGTATTTCCATCAAGAGAGAAACAGACTGAGTAGACAAAATGAGTATGACCATCTAATTTGGCTTTTTATTATCCTGTTTTGACATCCCATAAACGGATAGACTTATCATCACTACCAGAAGCTAATGTATTACCATCATGAGAGAAACAAACTGAGTAGACATTACCAGTATGACCATCTAATTTAGCTTTTTATTATCCTGTTTTGACATCCCAAAGACGAATAGACTTATCGCAACTACATGAAGCTAATGTATTTCCATCAGGTGAGATACACACTGAGTAGACAAAACTAGTATGACCATTTAATTTGGCTTTTTATTATCCTGTTTTGACATCCCAAAGACGAATAGACTTATCGCAACTACATGAAGCTAATGTATTTCCATCAGGTGAGAAAAAAACTGAGTAGACTTCGTTAGTATGACCATCTAATTCGGTTGTTTAATAGTTTGTTTTGACATCCCATAAACGGATAGATTTATCATTACTACTAGATGCTAATTTATTACCATCAGGAGAGAAACAGACTTAATAGACAGTACTAGAATGACCATATAATCTGGCTTTTTATTATCCTGTTTTTATATCCCATAGCCAAATTTCTCTATTACCACCAGATGCTAATGTATTTCCATCGGGAGAAATACAAACTGAGCAGACTTTGCTAGTACGACCATCTAATTAGGCTTTTTATTAGCCTGTTTTGACATCCCATAAACGTATATCCATATCACCATTTCCATAACGACTAACGCCACAAGATGCTAATGTATTTCCATCAGGAGAGAAACAGATTGATAAGACAATGCCATTATAGCAATATAATTACGATTTTTATTACCCTGTTTTTATATCCCATAAACGAATTTATCTAAAGCCACCGGATGCTAATGTATTTCCATCAGGAGAAATACTGATTGAACTAACATCGCTAGTATGACCATCTAATTAGGCTTTTTATTATTGTGTTTTTACATCCCACAAACGGATAGAGTTATCATCACTACCAGATGCTAATGTATTACCATCAGGAGAAAAACACACTTAATTGGCAATACTAGTATGACCATCTATTATGGCAATTTTTTTTCTTGTTTTAACATCCCATAAACGGATTGACTTATCTCTACTACAAGAAGCTAATGCATTCCCATCAGGAGAGAAACAGACTGACAAAACACAATTAGTATGGCCATCTAATTTTGCTTTTTATTATCCTGTTTTAACATTCCATAAACGAATACAGTTATCGCTATAACTATTGCCACTTCCAGATGCTAACATAGTACCATCAGGAGAAAAACAAACTGAGGAGACTGAACTTTTATGCCCATTGTATTAATTTATTTAATGGATTTTTAAGTTGTTCCATTTACAATTGAATAATAATGCTCCATTTAAATTCATTCCATTTATATTTACATTATTAAATTAGGATCCACTAAAATTACACCTACAAAAATTAGCCCCCACCAAAGAGGTATTTTAGATCTTAATATTTTCAAAATTTTTGCTTCTGAGGTCTACCTTCATCCAAATTAATAAATATAATGAATTAGACCCACATTGTATAAAAGTTTCATCTATGGATGTGAGTTGAACTAAAAATTACAAAAATTTAATGATCCTTCTATTATCCTTGATGCTTTAAATTAGACTTAGTGTTGATTCTTCACGTTCTTCAGTGGAAAAGTCTTTGTAATTGAAGTCATGATCGGTTAATTTTTTGAATACTTCTGTAATTAATTTGATGTCATTTCCAAAAACAGATAATTTCTATTCTGAATCAGCTGGAGTGAAATTCCCAACTTGTTGTAAAATTTATCCTTCTGATTGTCTCTAATTCTCAATATCTAATAGAAATCCAATGCAGTCTCTAACCTTTTTATTTCTTAATATTTCTAATATGACCCCAATCGTTTGTTCATCCACATCTTTAAGTTAAGCCAAGATGTAAGCTAGAGCTTGCTTCACTTAAAAAGAGCCTTGCATTTTCTT
>CAJJDO010000024.1:682415-692720 GCA_905183005.1 Paramecium pentaurelia
TTCACTAATTGTTCTTCATTAACAGCAACTAATTAAATAGAATGTATCAATATGAATGCTTCATGTAAAGGAATTAGCTATGGTAATTTTTAATCTTTCCCAACATAAACTTGTTCTATTCTGTATATATTAAAAAATATAGAATAAAATTTTTTGAAATGCTTTACAATATTGTTTATTATTTACAAGAAGATTCTAGAGTCATAAACTAACTCAGTGACAAAAATATAAGATAAAAACTAAAAGAAGAAAGATTAAAATCAAATATATCCAAATCCAATAATTCATAAACTTGAAGTCTATTATAATTGAATTAAAAAAATGAAAAGGATTATATTGCAAATAGAATTATTCTATAAAGATGATTTAACGAAATTTATTGTATAATTATAAATAATATATCTTAATTTTGAATTAATTGTTGTTTTACTTTTTTTTAATTTTTCTACTAAGACGATGACACACTTTCTAATTGTTGTTTGGAAATTTTGTTTTAAAAATTGCTAACTATTAGCTTGGAAATTATATTAGAAAGCTTATATGGAAATAATACAAAAGTAGAATTTTTTTTATCAAATTTCAAATCATTATTAATGACTCCAATAATTTATAATAATAAAAGGAAGAATCTTTAAAGTATTTCTTCAAAATTAACGTATAAAATATTTTATAATTCTTGCACACTGAAAGAAAACTAATTTTAAAACTACAGAAAACCTGAAATTTTAACTTTAAAAAATATTCAAAATTATTTAAATCCCTATCAGTCTATTAATATTTAGAGAAAAATTGATTTGTAAAAAAATTTTCAAATTAAGAAAAAACTAGAATGAATTTTAATTATATGAATATTTAAATATGCTTTAGTAGAACATATAAAGAATTCTAAAAGCTAATAAGTGTATATAAGTTTCTCATTTCAATAATAAATGAGTGAATTTTTATATAAAAAAGAGCATTTAATTTTTACACATTCAATGTCTAATTCTAATATAATTATGGAAACTTAGTAATGATTCACTAAAAAATGCAGATTTATAAAATTAATATGCATAATCATAATGAGATTACATCAAAATAGGAAATATATTTATTCATAGATTCAGATTTGCAATAATAATATTATTAATACATTACTTCAATGATAATTATATTATTGAATGCTAAATAACCAACAACATGTTTTATATTCTTATTTTTATTTAGTGGCAACTTTATCATTCTTAGTTTCATAAACTCTTTATTTTTTCTCCATCTAATATTCATTGATTTTTAATGATTAATTTCACTTGCACTAAAAAATTAATGTATATAGAATCAATACTTTATAAATTTTAACAATTTATAATACTTATAATATGTATGTGTTTTCTTAAATTAGATTTGTTTTTCATCACTATAAAATTACATTTTGTTAATCTGAACATCATCGTAAATTTATTCATGTTCATATTTTGAATTATGAATAATTTTACAAATTTTAGTCTAATAGTATTAAATATTAATCGATTTTATCTAAATTTTATAATTTATTAGAATATATGCTTTAATTTGAACACATAAATAGAATTCATTCTCAAATAATACTTAAATAGAAATTAAAGATTAACTATAATTGCACTAAATATCTGATTAATAAATAATATGTTTTGTAGGTTTAATTTTATTAATAGGCCATAAAAAGTTATATTATGTTAAATATGACTTTATTTATTGTATACAAATTAAATTGGGGAGAGAAAGGGAATGAGAACTCATAATTTTTTTTTAAGTTTTCAAAAGATTGAAAGATTTTAAAGAAGAAGTAAAATTCATATGGAGATTTTTTATAAGTGTCAGTATCACTATACTTATCAAATCTTGGGTATTCATTTCATTGTCAATATTTCAATCAAAAAATTTATGCTCTGAAAATGAGTATAATTTTTATTTGAAATGAACAAAACACAATAATAGAATTTAATTAATAATATAAAGTAACTCACTTTTGATCTTCGTATTAGTTTTTGAAATTCTAAGTTTTACAAGTAATTATACAAAGTTTATTTGTTTGATTCAAAAATATCATCCCTACATCAATTAAATTCTTTAAAGTTTCTAAATCTTTCTCTCATTGTAAGTTATAATTTTTCTATATTATTGGGCATGTAAAAAAGAATATATAGAAATTTATATTAATAATATAATGAAATTAGGAAAATGAAATATCTAACTTTAACACTTATCCAATTAGAATTGATAGAGATTAAAATATGATTATATTCCAATTTTATATTCATAACTAGAATTTCAAATCCATTATTTAATTCTCATTATCAGCTTAATCTCAACAAACAAACAAAATTTTTCTTGTTATAACAATCTCCTATTTTCATTTGAACTATGATTAACAAAGTTTTACATTTGGAAAATATATTTAATCAATAATAAGGTTACTATCTTAATATCCCCCCAAACAATATATCAAACAAGCTTAAATACAGTTTTTTATTATAATATTTGAAATACTTTTTATTAATCTTAAATTTTCTTATTGAATTATACTTTTTCTCTTGTTATTGATTTGAAATGAATGCTATGACATTTTGAAATTCAATCTGAAGGATTATTTTAATTATATATTGATTATTTTAAGTTTAATTATATAATTTACTATATATAAGTTTATTCATTTAGAATTAACTGATAAAGGATGCAGTTTAAATTTACAATTATTTGTCTAGTCTAGTGGCTATAATGGGATCAAATGATTATTAATCTATTTTGAACAGATTTTATTAAAATAGAATGGAACTATCTGAATATTTGAAATTATGCCAGAGATATATTGAATCTGTTAATTTATAATTTATCATATATATTTAATTCATCTAATCGCAAAATTTTAGCTTTAATGATTTAAATTTAGGTTAAGATTATTATAAATCGAACAATTGATTGAAAATAAATATTAATTTAATTCTAAAAATCATGAAAATTTATAATAAGCTTCTACTTTAAAGAGCTGTAAAGCTTTATTCTAAGTATTACCTCCTACATTTACTAATTAAAATTCATCAACAAACTAATCTGGAAACTCTATTGTCATTAGACCTATTGCTGGGTTTTATGTGTTGCTCTAGTAAATTTGATTTTTTCCTTTGATCTAATTTAGCCTAAACAATTATGTTATAATATCTTATGCCTTCATTATAGAGATAGCCAAATTCCCAAAACCAAAGTTTTAATGTATTCAATAAATACCTTTAGAGTAGTCTGATGGATATGTATTAACCTAATTGACAACCAGTATAGAACGACCCGTATGGCAGTATTTTATAAATTTCATCTCTTAAACAATCCCCATTATTCCCATCATAAAAGTAATTAATCATTTTAGATGAAATCAATGCTCCTGCTTAGTATGATAACACATTCTAGTGATTTCTCTTCAATAAAGAATTTAATTCTTATAATTAGCTGGTGCAATCCTATTTATTCATTTAAATTAAGATTAAAAAAAGTATCACTGTTAATCCACCTTTCATCTATTACTTTTTATAATAATTAAAAATAGTCATCAAAGTAAATGTATTACTTTCTTCAACTAATTTCAAATTATTTAGCTTTGGCAGGAATTTAAATTTCTACATAATTGTTAAAAAAAATAGCATTTCCTTTATCTTAATAAATTCAAACTCAACAAATAAAAATTTAATAGGAGCTTCATGCGAAGATGGGTTTAATACATATAAATATAAATGTTTCGTAGGAAATGTTAACAAATAAAGGAGGATTTATGCATTACTATGAAGGTTGGTTAATAATTAAAATGAAGAGTTGTTGTTTAGTTCTAATAGTTCTGGTGAATGACTAGATGATAAATTAATAAAATTCATATTGCATATTTCATAGCACCCATTTTTTGCTCAACTAAATTAAATTAATATAAGTGCAAAATATTTGCACTATAGATTTAAATTTTGGCAAGAGTGATTATTGAAATAATAATTCTGGATTTGACTTTTTATATTCAAAATAATGTTAAAAAACAAATCATACCAACTTGCTTTCAGCAATAAAACTCTACTGATATAGAATAACGATAGTGCAGCAACTGCAGTGGTCTGTTATACTACAACTCTGTGAAGCAAATAAAAGTAGTAGCTGAGTTTTGGAATTGGAGGCCAAAAGGGATCTAAAACACCCAATCATTAATCTATTCAGTCACTCATAATATAAATATGTAAAGTTAAAAAACAAACTATCAAGGCTTTGTATATAAATATTAAAATTTTCCTAAATTTTTTTTATAAAACACTTTAATATTTTAACAATATTTTTATAGATTAATACGATAAATCTTATCATAAAATCTAGGTTGACTAGTTTAATATAATTAGAAATCAGTAACAAATATTCTGTTTGTTCATACAATTAATAATAATCTGGTTATTCTTTAGAGTAATCAATATATCACAAGGAATATTGATAATATAAAGATTACAATTAAATCCAATTCTTAATTGTTTTTTAAATTAACCGACTTATTTTTCCAAAATAATCATCATATTTTACTCAAACAATTTTTAATTACAATTAAGTCTAATTTTTGATCAAAGATAATTGTGATAATATCGGATCTTTGTAACATCGAAATAATAAAAGTGGAGATTTGATGAATAATAAAAGGTATTTTATAACATTTATATCATAAACAAAATATAAATTATAAATATTCAAATATTTACATTTAGAATTGTCTGATTTAACTGATGTTCTTTAAGTAGAAAATTATTAATGTAAATAAAATAGAATAATATTTTGAAATGACTAAACTTTCTTTTATAAAATAATAATAAGTTTAGAAATAATTCTCTTAGACTGAGTATAAATTACAATCATTTCAAATTGATGTTTATCAGATTTAACTTGTGCTCTAGAGTACATATAATTAACAGTTCATTTTCTAATGGTATATTGAAATGAATTTACAATCTTATATAATCCTTTCAGTATTTTAATAAAGATTCCTTTCAATCTTATGGATTTGAATACAATTGCGAACGAATATTCTCCATAAATTTTTTTTTTGTTATTTATTGATTGCATATACTTAAATGATTATTAATTATAATAGCTTAATAGATAAGACTAATGAATTATTTAGGAATTAATTCAACAATTTTTATTTATTATTGGAACTTACATTTACAAGGGAACACTTTCTTTACTCTATTAAATCTAATAAGGTTGTGATAATTTTAATCTTATTATATGTAATCTATTTTGTTTAATCTCTGTATTGAATCTTTCTTAATCCATTATATAAATTTTTTGAAAGATTCTTAAGTACAGGAGCAAGGATAATTTAATGAGAAATTCCAGGAAAGTTGTGGTTAAGATGATGATCTAGCTTTTATAATGGGTTTATTATTATTTTTGGATCTAAACATTGAAAATTTTAAATTATAAAGATAACAATATTTTTTACTCTGAGTTGACTCCTACTTATTTTCCATAACTTTCATATGAATTTCCATACTAGAACTTTTCTAGTAGTCCATGAATTAAAAAAAAAATTTTAAGTTTACAAGTTAGAATTTAATTTTTTTCATTTTTATTTTTTATTTATAAAAAATATTTGAATCATACCTCATAAATAGTAAATTACTGAAAATTTTAGAAGAGGCTCTTATTAAGAGTTGAGAGTTTTAGTTGATTACAATTTGAGAATAATTCTTAGAAGAGAGGTAGAAGCGAATAAAAATTGTTGGGGGAAAATAGAACAGGAAAAATATGAAATAGAAGAGTTGATGATTAAAAGAATGAGATTGTATTGTTTTGTAAAGGATAAGAAATATTATAAGAGAGAGTATATCTAATCATTGATGAGCAAATATTAAATCGATTCCTAGGTTAATAATAAATGGGCCAAATTCTGGTTTTATGGTTGCAATGACTATAAGTGCAAAGGTTGGTTGATGTTACTATATTGGTTATTAGAGATATTTAAAAATAGTAAAAAATGAATCAGAATCTATAGGATTCAGCAGTAAGTTTAAATAATAATACTCTATCAAGTTAGAATAATTAATCAAGTATCTTATGGTGATTCTAGACGATTTGGAATTTCAATTAAGAATGCCAATCATTATCAATTAAGAAGTAAATGGAGTATAGGATATTTAAAAAAATAAAGATGATTTAATAGGTAATTTTATTATTAAATAGAACGTGATTCTAACCTTTTGATAAGTTAACTTAGTAAAATTCAAAGAAATTTTACTGTTCTAAGGAGTAATTTGAGTGAAAATATCAATATTTAAAGTTTGGAGGAAACTAATAAACATCTAGAAGCAAGATGAATATTTTAAGTAATCGTGATGTTATAGGGGTATTAGGCAAGGAGTTTAATTTAAAAAAATCAATTAGATAAATAATAAATTAGCATGGCAAGATCAATCAGAGAAGAAAATTAGATAATAATATTTTATTTGAATAATGAATAGTTTTATTAGCAAATAGATTAATCAATCAATCATGCAAATAATTGATTAAAAAGAAAATACATCAAATTGGTTGATCTTTGTTAAAAATTAAAATGGCCTTAGGATATCAATTTACTTTAAGTCAGCTTAGCTTAGCCATTAAACAGGAGGAATTAAAAAATTGATTTAAGATTTTTTTTTCAGTTAATAAACCAATATTAGTGTGAAGTACATTTTATAGATAAAAGTGAGGATAGGAACAAATTTTGTATGAACTTAAATGTACTTGGATTGATGCATAGAGAAAATTATAAAGATTAGTTGGGAATTATGATTTCAGATATTATATGAAAAATGATTATGGTATTCGAAAGTTTGGATACGGTATAGTTAGAATTTAGCCAAAATTTGTTTAATATCTAATAATAACGAAAAGAAAAATCTATTTTTTAAAGAAAGTTATAAACCTGGTATTAAGATCAGGATAGTAACATTAAAAAACACAGTTAGAATAAAAGAGTAAAATGCGAGAGACTGGAAGTTTAATCTTCTTCCTTCGTTAGTCTTCATCAACTCTTTATTAAATTAAAAATCATAGATTACTATCCATCTAGGAATTTATAAAATTTAGTAATTCTAATAAGTTAGAAAACAGTCAACATCAGTTATGGAATCTATGCCCAGAGACACAAAAAATAGAGGAATTTGAGTTTCAGAAGTTAGTCTGAGAAGTTTAACCAATTTTAAGTTGGTAGTAATATTGAATTAAGGTTTGAAGTCTCATAAAAATAAGGTTGACCTGATATAAATTGAAATAAATTTATCCAGCATATTTAAAAATAATGAAGATGGATTTGGGAAATTTTCAGCTAATTTAGTTTTTAATGAATAAGACAAAATTGAGAGATTAGTTGAAATAGAGAGATCTTCATTGTTAAATTTGAAAAGAATGGATAAAAGCCAAAATAGTTTTTTGAGGAATTAAAATAGGAGATCATTATCTATCGAAGAATTAATATAATGAGGATTAGGATGAATATGCTTATGAATGGAGAATTTTTATCAGCATGGAATTATAGTTATTTTGATACTTAATCTAACAATAAGGATTCAATTATAAATGGGATAGTGAGATTTAAATATTTGAAAGCTATTTTGACTAAATTGGACACACATATACTTCTAAGAAGTAAAAGGGTAAAAGAGTAACTTCTTAATATATTGCTTGAAAAATTTATTAAGTAGTGGAATCATTGAGGGAAAATACTAAAGAATAAAATACATTCCTCATTGAAAATGATATATAAATATTGTTAATTTTACTTCCTAGTTTATCAATACTCAAACATTATCATATATAAGGATTTGTAAATCCCAGTTCATATTTAATTATATCTATTACTATATTCAAAATATACTTTGACGCATATATGAATTAAAATCGAATTCTTTAAAATAATAGAATTTCAAAAGACTAATTCAAAAAATTTTGCTATTTAATCAATCCACACTTTATATTTTTAATCACCTAAGAATAAATTTTAATGCTTCATAAATGTGAAATAAATAATATAATAACAATAATCTCTCATCAACCTTAAGATTTGTATTATTGTAGTAGTAAACTATTAAAAAAAATTGGTTATAATTCGACCAAGATTATTATGTTTATTATATAATTTTAGTTATGATGAGTTTTTATTACAAACAAAAGGCATTAAAAAAGATAAATAATCTAACTCAATTTATTATTTTACTGATTCAATCTTAAATTAATGTAAACAGGCTATGAAAGGTTTTTAATTAAAAGAATAGACTCAATTTACAAATGTAGAATTAATCAATTGATTTACATTGATAAACATAGAAAAGATGTCTGAGATAAGAGGAGTATTACAAAAAAGGAAGTATACTATTTTATTTTTTTATTAATTTACACTGTTGCTTAGTTTATTCAATATTAAAAATTAATAGCTCAACTCCGGATTATTCAGATTATTGTTCAAAGATTTTATTTAATTATAATATTCTCTTTACTGAAGACAGTCTAAAAGCATTTACTATCACAGTCTAGATCTATATTATTATAAAAAGCTTAACATCATGGTTCTTTCTCAGATTACCTTTGATTTTTGAAATAATCTATTATTACTATTTGTAATATGAGAAATAATAAATCATCAGAGTATAATGTAGTTTAGATTCTCTTTCATAATTCAATATTTTTAGCTAATAACTCTTATGAAATATCGAAAAAGTATTGAAATATTTTTACAATATTGTTTGAAACAAAAAGTTATAATTTAAAAAATTTGTAAAATCAGACATGGAGGAAACAATCTTTAAACACCTTGAAAAATTACATCGAGATTTATTTATTAAAGAAATTTATGAATTCAATGTATTTCAAAAGGTAATAGTAATTTTATAGATATAACTGCATATTACTAAAATGATTTATTACACATTTAAATATGGTTATTTTATTGTTTCTTATTTTATAATTAAATCAAATCACACTTTTCTTAATTAATGGTAAAGAGATTTCAATAGAAATTTAAATCTTAAAAAAATTAATAAACTTGCATTTAAGTTTCAGTGTTTTATATGTCTTTAAAAAATGAAAAATAATTTATAAAATAGAAAAATCTGAATAATAATGAACAAGAGGTGTAATGATGATAAATTAATATCATTTTAATATTGTTAGATATGTTTAAGAAAATTAATAAAATTAGCATCTTGCTCAAAATAATTAATTTATTAGAAATCAAAAGTTAAATTTATTATTATTTTATTATGTTATATTAATTTTTAAGGATTATTTTATAAGTAAACAGGAAAAATGTTGAAAGTTTGATTCAGACGAAAATGAAATTAAGAAAGTATACTAAATCTTCAATACTTAAATGTTTAAAATAATTTATAAATATATAAAGTTTGTAAATTTGTACTTTATTGATGAATCAGCTAACTACTTAATTAGATTTACAAATTAAAATGAAAAATAATTAGAATAATAATGAATGTAAAAATACTAATCAAAATTTATGAATGATTTGATATAGCACCAATAATATGTAATTTTGACTCCATAATTTAAAATGTTCTATAATTTGTCTTCTCGTGAAGTTTTTGCTTGAATGCATTTGGTCCTTAAAGCATTAACAGAGCATAAATCAGTTTCTAAAAAACAATAATTGTAGAGTGTGAATTTAGAGTTATTAATTTTGTAAATCAAAATCGAATAATATATTATCAAAATAATTCATAATATTATATTTAAATGATTAAAGTGCCTATTGGCAGTATAACCCTATCTATTATATTTGAATTGCATCCATATTCATTACCAAATGTACTGTATATTTATATTAAATCCTTTTATAATAAATTAGAATAGTTTTCAAGTAGATATAAATTTATTTCCTATTATGTATAATCAAAAGGAATACAACATTATAATGACTTGAGAATTTGATTGCATATTTGATCAGTTTTGATTAATTCTTCTTTGTAAGAATTGAATTTTTAAAGTCTTAAAAGTATAATTCAATACAATATATATTAAAATCAATAATTCTATTTATTTCTAGTTGTAATGACCTGAAATTCTAATAAATAACCCTCAAAGTTTAATGTTAATATTAATTATTTATTAAATAAAAGAAATAAATTATTAAAATTAACTTTCATTTCTAGTATCAAATAGAGATTGAAGAAGGACGACTGTCAATCACTAATGTAGGGCTGTACTTTATAAGGCTTTAATGAAAGGCTGATAAGGGATGATCTTTTCTGCTTAAAAAGAAGTGATTCCAATAATCTCCTTTAT
>CAJJDO010000024.1:713999-725243 GCA_905183005.1 Paramecium pentaurelia
CTTAAATTAAGATATATAGTTTTGATCTTTTGATATATTTTTGTGATTAAATCAAATGGTCTATCATCTAATGATCATAGCATATTTTTCATATACTATGATCATAACTTCTTATTTTCAAGGATAAAAATGAACTTAAATTACCGCCTTTATAGAAAATATACTAGGATAAAATATTCTTAGAATGGGTGGAAATGCCATTATAACTTTTAAGTGTAAAATTTGAAAATTTTAGAGTATGTTAATAACTGAAATGGTAAATATCTTTATTTACGAATACAATTTAATCAGAAGTAATAAATCCTTTGATCAATATATCTTGATCATTTATAATGGAAAATGTTTAGAAATGAATTAGTATATACTTCTGATTCAAATTGGTTTAGTATGAAATATTTAAATCACCAAGACACCTTGGTTTTGTTAATATAAAATTATAAAGA
Source organism: Paramecium pentaurelia (assembly GCA_905183005.1). Classification (NCBI taxonomy): domain Eukaryota; phylum Ciliophora; class Oligohymenophorea; order Peniculida; family Parameciidae; genus Paramecium; species Paramecium pentaurelia. Next base: position 714,443 of record CAJJDO010000024.1, read on the forward strand.
AATTAGAAATTTAATTATTTAAAGTGATTTTAGAATCAATTTAGAATACAATTTAATAAAAGCTAAATCTAAACTGTAATAATAGTAAAATCTTTAATAGTTATTAAGATACATAATACAGATTTAAATCATCATCAAGTATCTTAATTGCTATTCCCTAATTTTATTTAAATGAATTAACAACTAATACTCTGGAAGAATTATATTTTGAATAATTATTCAGAAAATAAAAAATATAATTAAACCAACCATTTGACTTTTCATTTAACATTTTAAAGAATTATTTTGAAGAAACATATAAACATCCTTAATATTGAGTAGAAATTTCAATAATATTATAGGGAAAAACAAAAAGCATTTATGAAATAATAATTAGATACTATTAAGAATTAATGAGATCAACGCAGCAAAATAAACCATTAACTGAAGAATATTATTTTAAATCATTTAGTAATGCTTCAAATGTATTTAAGACTGTTATTTAATCCTAAACTTAATAATCTCGATTGATAAACAATAGGATATTAATTAAATAGAAAAACAGTGTTCTCTATATATTTTTAGAATTTCAAATTTGGCTTCATATATTTGAATAATCTGTTATGCTTAATTAGTGATCAGATTATCATAAAAATATTTCTAATAAATGTAGATCATCATATAGTAGTATAAGTTATTTTAATCCGCAGCCTTTCTCTTTAAAAAGATATTCCTAATTTAATCTAAAAATTTATATAAAAGATAATTTAATGATATAATTAGGTATGGATTTTATGTATGAAAATATATGGTTAATGATGGTATGCTTAAATCAATTTAAAAGGACCAATAAAGATTAATACTTAATTTCAAGTTAAATATATAAGTTAATTAATAGAAGTTTATTTTAAATACACTTGATTGCACTTCGTAATATTATCAAAAAATTTTCTAGAGTTAAATATTTACAAAATTTTCACAATCAGATTATTTCTTATCAATAAAATAGAGAAAAAAGATTTAATCTGGTAGAAAAATTACATTTTTTATTTAAACATAAATCTAATTTGATATAAAACAATATCATAAAGTTATTGATTGTAAGACTATTCGGAATTTGATTATGGTTATCATATAGAAGGGAAAACAAACAAAATATTTTTAATTTATTATGATTTTTTTAAGATTAGGAATAATTTGTACTTTAAATGAGAACATCATTTGTTTATTATTAATTAATAAATAAATAGTACTCTTTTATATATTAAAATATCTGAAGTATATTGAGTAATTTTTACTTTATATTGATAACATAAATCATATCTTAATCAATTTAAAAAATTATTTTAATTAATCTAGTTGATAATTTTAGTTTCTATAAATCACTTCACAATAAATAATTAAAATTCAACTTAAATTTTAAATCCTTTCATTAACATGAAATTTCAATTTAAATTACTAATATTTTTTATAGAAAACATAGCATTAAAGTAGTATATTTTTAAAATTAATTTTTAGAGAATTTACTCTCTTTTCTGAATATTACTATATACTATAACAAAAATTGAGAGGATTGTAGTTCGTATATTCTAATTTTTGAAATATTAAAACAGATATTTACTATTTTTATTCATTCTTCATTTACAATAAAATATTTAAAAAAAATAAAAATACTTCTAGATACAGGTATTCTTCTAAATATTTAAGATCATCATAATTCTTGGAAGAATTTGAAAACCATTTCAAAATAAGAGTATCTAACCATCCTATAATAAATATCTTCTATTTTGATGATTGTTAATTGAGATTACTGTGTAAAAAGGTCAATCATCTTGGGAGAATATTTTTCATTTCTTATCAAAGGTCCTTGGTCCTTGCAGATTTACCTTATGACTCCATTAAGATTTTAAGAATAAAAGACACAATCTTCATTCTTTATAAATGAGTCTTTTATTTTCAAAGATCAGAAGTCTTTCTTAGGACACTAAAGATCTGCCTTTAAAAAAAAAGTATGAGCCTGAGGCTTTGTAAGGCAGGTTTCTAATATATAGACTGAAATTTCTTTTATTTATATATGTTTTATTCTTCTATTAAACCATCTCAGATGAAGTGTATGAGTCTCATTTTCTCTATCATGTTGATTAAGAAATATCAGTTAACATGAAGGCTAATCATACAATTTTCTTAATTTCCTGTCTTCAATAGAACTTCTTCAAAGTATCATTTATTTAGGGTCACAAAATAACAGTTAATTAAAGTTTATTATAATGTTTCTCATTTGTCTTTAGTTTATATTCATCTAAAATTAAGAATATTATACTTATTTACTGGCTGTAATGTTTTGAGGTCATCTGAAAATTACTTCAGTTACTTAAATTATTTCTTATATTCTTAAGACCCCTATTAATTTCTAGTCTAAAATTTATTACAATGAATAACCACTAAAGCTATGCTTCCTCATAGCATAATTTTAAAAAGTTAACAATTTCTATCTAATTTACAAAATACTTTCTTATTCCTAACAAAACTTTTCATGTTCGTTCATTTTTGTTGTCATCTTTTCAATTTCTTACTTATTTTCCAATTTAACAATTTTGTCTTCTTATTACAAGCTTCTAACAGTCTCTTGATATAGTAATTAAAATTAATTAGTTTTTAAATAAGACATTCATCTTACAATCGCGGATATATTATTTGAAAAGAAAATAGAGCTAAAATTTGTCATAAGTATTATTTTGCTATAAAAATATATTCAAAATATATAGTAGACATTAAGAAAAAAAGAAAACCCTCAGCAGATTAGTTCTCATAAGATTTTTACTAAAAAACATTATTGAATAAATTAAAGTTTAATAAAGAAGCAAGCGATAAAATTGAAAAAGTTTTTCGTTGTAAACTATTATTTATTTCAGAATGAGTTTTTATTTAGTTAACAATCAAGTTATTGATATATTTGGTCTAAACTTATTTTTTCTATTTAGTAGAGTATATTTAGTTAAGGAAACACAAATTTAAGACAAAAGTAAAATTCTGATGAATTATTGCCAAATAATCAAACTCAAATATTTGGTTTTGATATCACAAACAAATAAATAAAGCTTGTTTGTTTTACTAAATTTTTTAGAATTATCGATTAAATATAAATTTTTCATGATTAAGTCAGGTTATTGAGAGATACTTAACGTTAGTAATATTAGTAAAATGGAGATAAAAATTTTGGTCATCTCTTGACTTCAACTCAACTTATTTAAAATTTTTATGCACACAAACATAATTATAAAGAAATTATATTCTGATTAAACAATATTTACTAAATTACAATTATTTTTATTTGGGATAGGATTTTAATTTTTTTGGAAAAAAAGATGTTAATTAAATAGCTAGGGCAAAAACAATTATAAAGAAAAACTGGAAGATTCAATAAAAATTTAAAGCTACAATAAAATAACTCTTAAATAAGGGTAAATTTCTGCTACAATATTCTTTTAACTAAAGATCTCTGTAAGATAATTTAATTTTTTTTAATTTCTATATTTCTTCTAAATTCTAATTTTTAGGTTGATCTTTTACTATAAATGTTATGTGAAAAAAAAGTACTTTTATTTATTTAAAAAATACAAAAATTCTTCAAGATCTTACCCTTTATTCTCCACATAGTTTTTAAAGAATTTTATTTCTGATTATAAATTTGTAAAGTGCAGAATTATGCACATACATTTTTGGTTATAATTTTAGATGCAATTCATGTATGTATCTAAGAATAATATTAAAAAACTATCACTTCATATAAAAGCTTTAAATTATTACTATATTTTCATAGTTTTATTATCTAAACTTATTGGATCCAAAAAAAAGAAAGATTAATATTTTGAAAATACTAACTAAATCTTATCTTTATATAAACAATAAAATAAGGCTCTTTAGAATATCTTTATATTATATCCTTTATATTAAATGTCTTAGGTATTAAACTGTATTTTTGGTTTTTAATGAAAAGTTATGATGATGTACTTTGGAAATGCACTTTTGAAAATGAATCTAATAGAACTTTTTCTACAGTGTTACTTTCTCATTCATTTTTTCATAATCACAAGTCTAAGAGCAAAATCTTAACAGAATGATAGACTTTTTTATCTCAATTTATATGAATTTGTCTTTTATATTATTATTTATCTTATGGCATAAATAATAGCAAGTCACTTTCTGCCCTTTTTGATTGAGTTTTTATTTATTAGGGTATAAGTAATTATGAATATCAAGAATACTATTTTATGATATTAAATTTGAGTTTTAGTGCAACTCATTAACTTTTTATATGAAATTTATAAAACATAACTATTTTATCCAACAATTATTCTTCTATTTTTTTATTGTGTTTGCAACTTGTTATGATATTATAAATAATATTATTATTACATAGATGTGTGTAATTAATAACTAATATATTATTATAAATATCTTTGATTTTTATAAGTTTTTCCTAAATAAAAGACGGCTAATATGGCGATATTGTTATTTAAAAAAAAAAAACTCAGAGAAAAGATGATATTTGATAAAATCTTTTAACAGTTTACATATCAAATTTGATAATTCAGATTTTAAGCAGACTATAGTAATTTTTATGTGGATCTGTGAATTGACTAAACATCAGATTTCTTTCAGTTTCTTAATGCTGCCTAAAATTAAAATTTTTGCTTATTATCTCATAATGGAGTACCCAAATGAATGAAAATCACAATATTCTTAAGGTGGATGTTCTTTAGAATTGAATAACGCTTCATTGTTCAGAGATTGTTAACACTCCTTCAACTTCTGGAATTTTTGTGGATTCATCATACTATCTTAAATTTTTCGAAATTTCGAAGGTAGATATATGAAATATAGACAAGATTTAAAGATGGATTTCAAATTCAATTGTTTTAGTACCTTTTACTGGGTTAGGAGGATTATATAAACCCAGTTGTTAAGCCTGAAAATTGACAAGCCTAAACCTTTAAACCTAGAATGATAAAATCAAAAAGCATCAACACTATCAATGATATTAATGTGTTAATTCAAATCAATATTAACTCAACTTTTGAGAATGGGCTAAGCTAGCATAATATTCTAAAACAATAACTCAAAACAACAATTCAAAATAGAGTATGATTTTCTTAGCCGAGTATATGCTATTGACTTTAGCATTATTTGAGGTTAGAAAAATAAATTAAGGAAATTTATGGAACATGTTGATTTATTAATTGCATTTTATAATACGAAATTTTTATCATTCCTTATAATAATTAATTATTAATTAATATAAGTTTATATACATTTTTATACCGTTATGGATTTATTATTTAAATTTTATTTAAAAAAATGTTAGCCTTAGTCAATACGAAAATATCTTCATTAAGGGGAGGGGGTTGTGGATCTTTTAGAATGAATCCAAGAACATATGGAAACCTACAGTCAGATATTTAAGATATAGACAATTTCATTAACAAATTTAGTTCTTTTGTTGAAATAATTTGTGCTAAACCTGATGTTGCTATCAATTCAATAAAATCTTAAGAAATAATGATAGCTATATAATGGTTTATATTTTAAGAGGAAAACATATACTAACTCAATAAGAATCCCTAAAATATCATGAAATCATACAACCTGATTGTAGAGGGAATCCGATAATTATTGAAAAGTTGTTAGATCTATATTAGAACAGACTAGTTTAAATGTTTGTATATCTTATAGAAAACAGCATCTCTATCCAAAGTTATATTTAGTTTCCATGTAATGAATAGCGATAGAACTATGAATTTTGATATATAAAAGGAATTTTTAGACATTTCTGATGACTAAAATAATAAATAGAAAAAGAAAAGAATGATTTGATTTAAATTTAAATTGAAGTTTATCTTTTCTTAACAAAAACTTCTTTCGAGATAGTTCCAAATAATAATCACTAAAGGGAAGATATTGTAAAAGGATTTGCAAGTGGTATATTTGGATCGTTAATTCTATTGAAACCTAATGCTGAATTACTTGAATCCTTATTTAGGGCAGCCTGCCAAATTCACAACATATATACAATGAAAAAAATATAAAATAATATGAAGTGTATTTTTAAATAGAAATGTTATAATGGGAAATTATCAGTTTTTTTAGAAATGAAAAATAATTAATTCTAAAAGAAATACTTTTAAAAATTTAGGGGATATATGAAAATCTTGTGAAAAATTCAAAAAATTGGAAAAATCATTTTTTGTGGATTTAAATGATTGGGAAAATCTTAATATTTAATCCTCTTTTAACAAAAAAAAGATTAAATCAGTTAGCAAACTCTAAAGATTTTGGAGATAATTCTTTGTTAATGTGGAAGGAATATCAGAAAAAAGAATTACTTATTAAAATGAACCATACATATGACTAAGCTGTCATTTTACTTAGTTAAGTCTAAAAGAATAAACTGATAGAACTTGATAGATAAGTGTTAGAAGATAGTTTCAAAGGATGGGAAGACTTTCTTATATTTAAACAATATTTAATTGGTGAATTAAATGAAGGTACACCATTTACATTTAGTTCCTATTTAAAATGTAAATTAGATTTGTTTAGAAAAGATTCCTAAAAAAATGAAAAAATTTTGACTATTGAGAAAATGAAAATACTTTTAAGTTTCATTATTCCAACTAAATTAATTAATTTAATCAAATAAAATAATGAAAATTTAGGGGAGGTGATTAAAGTTGAGAAATAATTTAGGGAAAATGATTAAGTTAATAAAAGACTATTATAAAGCACTGTCGATTCTTCAGTAAAAAAGATCATTTCCAACTTATATGAATATTTGCAAAACACATAAAAATTCTCAAAATTTTTAAGCTTAATTCGAATAACAATTACAGTCAGACTGAATAATTAAAATAGGCAGACAAATTTGAATTTAATATTTTATTTTAACTTAAATATTTGATGAAACTATTAGAAGAAATATTATTATAAGCAGTTTAAGAAATAAAAAATAAAAGAAATCAATTCTGCAAGCAAGATGGTATAAATGATGAAATAATAATACTTTAGTAATAGAAAGAGTTGATTTAAGAGCAATTAAAAAATTTAAATCTCAAAGATAACCAGTTTTCATTTTTCAATAAGTTATAGGAGTAACTGTTTGATTTGCTAATTGCAACTCTTGATTAAAAGAGCTTTTTGAAAAAAGCTGAAAGAATTTTAAGACTTATTGAAGATTCTAAAAATTAAATCTTAAGGCTAGAAATTATGTCAATTAAAAAGTGTAAATTTATAGAATGTTTCCAGAGTTTTTTGAATCATCTATATTTTGAATATGATCACATGGTTGAAAAAATTCAAAAAGATGTTTATGAATCTATTTTAAGTTTTAAGGCAATTTTAATTTCACAGTATGAATTAGAGTCTGTTTACGAATTTGGGGAAATTTAATAACAAATTTCGAATATGCTATCATTTTAATTTGTATACAAATTATGATTGAATAATTTAAAACTTCAATTACAGCTAAATGCTTTGAAGGAGTCCTTTTAAAATATAGTTCTAGCCTAATTGGAAGAATTTTAATAGTTGTAAAAAGTTATCGATTTGGATGAGTTTCTTGTTAATGTAATTAACAATTATCCAAAAAAAAAAATATTTTGTTGTCGTGACAATTTTTACAAAGAAATTATTGCTGAATTAACAAGCATGTAAATTACTGAACAAGACTATTAAAATAAGTTATCAAAATAAAAAGGAATATTTGAATACTTAATATTGGTATTAAGTTTAGAAGAATAACTGATTGATTTAGAAAAAATAGATTTAGAATTAATTGATAAGGAATTTGGAGAATTTTTTAAGGAAGAATCTTGTTCTTCCTCTTTAACAGATAGAATTATGACAATAATAGAAAATGCTTCAATTGAAAATTCAATAAAAACTGTGACTAATAACCAATTTAATAAATCAGAATTGAATTTTGAGATAGAAAAATATTAGCATATGTGGAAATAATTAAGAATTGTTGAGAAAAATTACAATTGTAATAATATAGAAAATGTAAAATAATTAATCAATCATATTGAGATGGTTGTTGAGCTATTAAAAAATTCTTAAGATTAAAATTTAGAAATATTAAAAATACCAATTAGGGAATTGTTGGAGGAGTTAAAAAATAAAAAAATAGAATTTCAAAAAATAATATAGAAGAATGACCATCAATATAAATAAAATAAAAATGATGAAATTTTTGTTACTGATAACAATCTTAATGAAGAAAATAAATTTGAGGACAATCAAGAACATATAAAAGATTTATAAACCATCATCACTATTCTGAAATTATCATCATCAAAAATAAAAAAAGAAAAGCAGTTATTTTGCTAAATACTTGAAGAAACTAAAGAATTCTCAAATTAACTTCGTCTCATTCAGAAATATAATGAAAATATATAAACAAAAACATATAGGAAATTTAATCGTCATTTCTAAAATCAAATTCAAATTTTTAAATAATTGCAATGGACAACAGCTAATTTATAAAAAAATGAAAAAGAGTCATTTAAAGATTACTTTAATAGAATAGAAATTGATTTTTAATTATTAAAAAATGAAAAAGATGATAGTTATACATAATAAAAAACAAATGTTTGCGATTTCTCAATTATTTTAAGGGAGAAATAGAATAAAAATTAGTCTAGTCTAAATGTGTGATCTCAAAAATTTAGTTTGATTAAGAATATCTGATCAAATAAATTAAAAAAATATACCTCTCTAAAGATGAGGAAGAAGAGAAAGAAGATAAAGATGATGTAGAATCAAATCAACAAGGATTATTTTAGTCTTTGAATCAAAAGTATAAAGATTATAAAAACAATGACGAATGGAAAATTAAATAGGGTCTAGTTTTAACTATAATTTAGATTTCATCAAATTGCTTCACAGATAGAATTATCTAATTTTGTTAATAAATTCTAATTGAATTATGGGTTTCAGAAAAAGATTAAAGAGTTAGAAATTTATTAAAAAATGAAACCTTAATAAGTTTGTCAATGTAAATTTTGTAGAAAGATTGGTAGACTCAAAACTATAGAATTGCAGGAGAAATGTAAGTAATGCTGAGTCGAATCGATTCGTTGTAAGAATAGATTGCCCAAGAAGCAAATGCGAACAAACGAGAGATATAATTGAAAGAAATGGATAAAACAACTGAGCAATTAGATGAATATATTCAAAATATCAGTGAAATGGGATAATAGCTTAAATTGGTAACAGACTTCGTTAATCATATCAGAAAAGGTTTGACAAGAGTTGAGGGAAAAATTAATGAGATGAAGAAACAATTAAACAGCTTGAGTAATGACATAAAATTTCTTAAAGGAAAATCAGTTGAAGAGCTTTTTGATATAAGAAAATGGAAAGTATTGAAAGAAGCAGCAAATAAAAATGTTAGGTCTATATATGTGCCATTAAAAACTTTGGAAATATTTCATTAATTAAAGAAACAGGAAAAGAAATTCAATTCAGAAGGAGATAAAGAAGGACATTAGGAAGAAGAAGATGGACATGAAAAAGGAGATGAGGAAGGACATGAGAAAGGATAAATAGAAAGGGATGAAAAAGGAGAGAAAGGGGAAAAGACAAGTATTTTGATGAATTTTGAAAATTTATATGATAAAAATGGAGAAGTGAATGAGTTTTTATTAGATGATAAATAAACAGTATTATTAATCCATGGGGTAGCTGGATCAGGCAAAAGTACTGCAGCTAAGAAAATAGAAGAATTTATTTGGAAATTACATGATAATAATTAAAAAATTGGCAATAAACTGCTAATACCAATTTATATTTCATTACCTTCTTTAAAAAATCCTGTATTTTAAGCAGAAGAGGAAGCACTTCATCAATATTAGTATGGTTTTGATGAGCTCTAATTGAAAGAATGTAAAGAGATGTTAGAAAAGAAACATTTCCGATTTCTATTGATAATGGACAGTTATGATGAGATGAAGTTAGAGAATATTTAGAAAAACTTATATATTAATAATAAACTTAAATAAAATTGGTCAAATCCACTTGTTATTTTTACCACAAGAAGTGAAATTTTTACAAGAAGTAATTATTCTCTCTGGTTTGAACCTGAAGATAAGGAAAAATTAAAAGAAGTCTAACTTCTGAAATTTTATTCTAAATAAATGCAATAATATCTAGAAAAATTTACAATTTAAAGTGTTAAAATGTAGATTTTAGATATTTATGAATGGAAAACACAAATTTCAAAAAGAGGAATGATTGATATTAAAAAGTTTGAAATTTTTTGGGAAAAATTGTAATAATTTCTAAACAAAGAAATATCAGGGATGAAAGGGGAGAATCTATTGAATTAAAAATAAATAGATCATATTTAATCGTTTTTGGAGGATGACGAGTATATATCTTTAAAAAATCATGATGCTTTAAGAAGTCTGAGGATAAATCTCCAAAAACTATGGAGTGTAGAAAAGTACAACAAAATGATAAGGTAAATCAATTTATATAAATTGGTCATAACTCCTTATATGATGGAAATAGTAGTTTAAGTGTTGCCTGAAATGCTTGTTAAAGCAATTGAGATAAATAATTTGAAATAAAATTTTATGAAGAATTTTCCAAATATGCTTAGAGAGTTCTACAAAAATAAATAGTTGATATAAATGTATCAATAACAATAGAAAAACCTATTGGTATCAAACAATAGAGATGAAAATTCTTAGAAAGATGTTTATGATAAAAAATTTGAGTCTACAATGTAAAATTTAGAAAAACTAAACTATCAAGAAATTGCTTT
>CAJJDO010000025.1:13001-31447 GCA_905183005.1 Paramecium pentaurelia
TATATATGAATCTTAATTATTGATTAACTTGAGCTCAACGTGAAATTTTACATACATCAAATAATAAACAGTTATTACACAATGTATAATCACTGTTGTCCCTTCAAAATGATTTTTACAAAATTAATTATTATCTAAACCAAAAATAATATCCCTTAAGACTTTAAAAACTCATAAACTGGTTGAATTTACAATTAAATTATAAATTATAAATTATCCATAATTTATAATAAATAAAAAGCAAATCTGTCGTAAAAATTGAAGGAATAAATGTATAAAAGTAAACCATAAATATTCGCAATATTAGATTAACCCCCTAAAATGAATTGGATAATAAATTTTGAAGAACTAACTAAATATATTTAAATTACAAAGTAATGATATTAATAATTGGCCACACGTACATAAATAAATTAAATTTAATTACTTTAGAAGAAGTATGTGTTTATATTTGAAAAACTTGGTGTAAAGCTTAGAAATTGCCTTCTTGGACAAACTTAGACTGGTATTTTAGAACCATCTTAAGGACATCATGAAAAATGAAAAATGATAGTTATAAAAAGAATTAGTCTATTTGAACCTTATTATGTTTAATCTAAAGAATTATTGCTTAGCCACCTAAAAAATTAATAATTGGTATCAGGAGATAAACAGACAGACAATATTCCATTAGTATTACCATCTAATTTGGCTTTTTATTATCCTGTTTTGACATCTCATAGACGGATAGACTTATCATGACAACCAGAAGCTAATATATTTCCATCAGGAGAGAAACAGACTGATCTAACAGCATCATCATGACAATCTAATTAATACAAATCGTTTATTTTTAATTATTACCAATAAAATCCAAATAATTAAGCTCCATTTCAGTTAATTCCATTGATATTCACATTCTTAAATTTAGATTTAGATAAATTGCATTTTGCAAAATTACCTCCAAATAATGAAGTATTTTAAATTTATATATTTTAAAAATTATATTTTGTTAGATCAACTTTCATTTCAACCAATATATTAAGTGCATTAGATCCACTTATAATAAAATGTTTATAGATTTTCATAAGATTCACTAAGAATTTCGAAAATTCTATCATCCTGTCATCGTGCGATATTTTTTAAATGAGATATTATCTTGTTTCAGCATAGATTTAAGACGAAAAATTAACAGAATTAATATCATGTTCTTTTATGGCTATGATCATATGAGTAATTGAATTAATAGTCTTTTTAAAAGTATCAAATTTTTTTTATTTTTAAAAAAGTGATATATTTTCTTATTAATTAAAAGTCTTAGAATATTTTACATCTATATTTTCCAGAAACTGTAAGCAATCCTAATCTTGATTATTTTCTTATGACAATATTTCTATTATAATATTCAATATTTATGTATCAAAACGTTTTGGTTGAACAAAAACCTCATATAAATCAGCTGCAATCAAGAACTCTTATATTGATTTATGGGTAAATTAAAAATTGGCACCTTTTTATTAGACAAGTGAATAACTTCTAATATCTTTTTTCTAAGCTCCGTTTTAATCATCATAATTAAAAAATTCATTTAGCGATTGTTCTTTTGTTCTAGCATTTTAATATAAAAATCCTTGCTACTTATATTAAACTTATGTCAGTTGATTCTTACACATTGTTTTTGTAAATCTAATTGAGTATTCTAAAAGATCATGCATAAAACGATCAGTATCTATAGATTCTCCTAAGTTTCTCTGTTTTTCGATTTATTTCAAGTGGTAATAATTGATAAACTCACAATAAAAGTCATAAATTGTAAGATTGTATTCTTTTAATGCATCATTAACAAATTAGATTATTTCTTCCTATTAAATTTTTATATTATTTAATATCTAATTTGGTAACAAAAGATTAGTTTCAAAAAATATTTAAAGTTATTTATGTCCTTCAGATTCTTAAGAAATTTACAATTATTAAGGTATCAAATTTTCTTCCAAAATATTCCAAACTTCAAAAGCAATTTAATGGTAATCAATAATTTCCAAGTTGTATAAATCGTTATGAGTAACTTCCTAGAAGTCATCATAATCAACTTAAATTTCTGCTTCAGATTTTTTATTAACTTCATTTATTGACTCCTACAGATGCCTTTTGGGTTGCGATTTATACATCTGAATTCTGTATTTACTTATGAAGAATTTTATCAAAATCTTTGAAAAATTCTCCAAAAAGGTTTATTTAATGTTAATAATCTCAGTTGCTTTAAGAATCGTGTTGGGCAACACTTACACTATAATTTCCTTCATATATGGAGTTTCCACTAATTTATTTAGAATTACCAAGGTCATCATATCTTCATACTTTTTAAAACTCCATAATTTTTTGTAAATTTATGCTCAAGATTCTTATAGCTTCATTGCAATTAACTTATCATCTTTCAAACAAACATTATAAAATACTGATTATTTATATTTCATTCAAAAGAGTCTTAGATTTCCACCTAGCTTCATCGAATTTCAATAATGATGACTATACCTTTTCCCAACTCTGTTCAAATCTTTTAAAATCCAGAGCTTTTTGGTTTTAAGTTTACATTTACCATTCATGTATATCAAAAATTAACATTTTAATACTTTAAATAGTAAATTTCTTAAGATATTCTTATTTTTAACTCTCTTCAAAACGAAGAAGCTAGATTTCTTTAAATTTCTATTTATCTTCAGAAGCAAACCAGTCGGCATAATTGTTGCTAGTAAAAATGTCACTTCTGGTGGTAAAAATAACAAGAGGGTCTGACCAATTTTATTTGAGCTTATTATTAATATATAAATTTTTCTAAATATTCTCTAACTTCATTTCATCATAACTGTCCATGATAAATATGAATCGGAATTCTTTCTTTTACAACATTTCTTTACATTCTTTCAATTAGAGATCATCAAACCCATAATCATCTTATTTAAGCGATTCCTCTACTGCTTAAAAAACAGGGTTTTTTAAAGAGCGTAATGAAATATAAACAGGCATTAATACATAATTCCCAATTTTTTTATTACTATCATGTAATTTCCAAAATAAACTCTTCAATTTTTTTTGGCTGTAGTACTTTTGCCAGATCCAGCTAATCTATGAATTAATAATACTGTTCATTCACTTCTCCAGCTTTATCATAAAATTAATCAAAATTCATCAATCTACTGACTTCATTTTTATCCTTCTCTTGAGTTTTTAATGGTACATAGATGGACTTAACATTTTTTCTGCTGCTTCCTTCAATACCTTCCATATTCTAATTTCAAGTAGTTATATTACCGATTTTTCTCTCAAAAATTTAATATCATTCCCCATTTTGTTGAGTTACTCTTTCATTTAATTTATTTTTCCCTCAACTCTTAACAAACCTTTTCTGATATGATTTACAAAATCAGTTATCAATTTGAGCTATTCTTATAATTCATCTATTCTCTTCAGCATTTATTACATATCATCTGCAATTCTATCATGTTAAGTCTACCAATCTTTCTCCAAGATCTACATTTACAAACTTACTAGGGTTTAATTTTTTAATAAATTTCTAACTCTTTAATCTTTTTCTAAAATCCATAATTAAATTAGAGCTTTCTAACAAAATGAAATAATTGTATCGGTGAAGCAATTAGATGAAATATAAATAATTGTGAAAATTAGACCATTTTTCCACTCGTCATTATTTTTAAAATCCTTATACTTTTGCTTCAACACATCAAATAATCCTAATTTTTAATTTGATTCTAAATCATCTTCATCATCTCCTTCTTCCTCTTTTTCTTATAGGTATATTGTTTTAATTATTAAATCAGATATTCTTAATCAATTTCATTTTCTGAGGGTAAACACTTAGACTTTCTGAATTTTACTTGTATCTCAATTATTAAATTATTGAGAAAATCACAAAGATTTCTTTATTCTGTTATATTGCTGCCATTTTTTTTTCATTTTGAATTGATAATATACTGATGTATATTCTATCAAAATATTCTTTAAATGATTCATTTTACATCTATTATAAGTTAACCGTTTTCGAAAGCGATTATTCAAATTTATTAATATGTTCTTCGAGACAATTAAGAAAAATTTATTTTATTTTCGTTTAAATCTCTTTGTTATAATCTTGAAATAGAACATAATTATTTCTAAACTATTTAACTTCTTCAAGTAATTAGGTTAATTGCTGCTTCTATTCTGCTATCTTTTTCTTTTATATTTTAACAACATTAATGATGATTTATAAATGTGTTTGACATTTTTCATCAAAACAATTAATAACAGTTTTTTTGGACATTCTGTTAATCCTTTTTATCATTTTAATATTATTAATAATTCAATTAAATTGATAATTAATTCCTTTCGTCTTCATTTTTTTCAGCTTAAATCATTTTTATTAATTCTTCTATCAGTTTTATTAAATTGTTTAACAATTAAGATAAGTTTTTTTTAAATTTATAAATTTTAGTTAAAGGAATTATTCAAAACTTTAACAACTTTATCGATTTGATTGATAAATTATTTGAAATGTTCTATACTATTATTTTTCTCAACAATTCTTAATTATTACAAACATTTCTCATATTTTTCTTTTTCTTTAATCAATTCTAATTGATTAAATTTTTCATCTGTCACATTTTTAATTGATTCATCTATTGCTATATCTTCAAAAATCTTCATTATTCTTTCTATTGGCGAAATTGAACTAGTTTCTTCTATAAATAATTCTCGAAAATCCTTCTAAATCAACTCTAAATCTTTTTTTTCTGAATGAAGAATTTATTCATCTATACTTACTTTAAATATTAAGTATTCTATTGTTCCTTGATACTTAGATAAATTATTTGAGAAGTCTTCCTCCGTGACTTGCATAGTTATTAATTCAGGTAATATTTATTTTGAATATTAATTTTGGTTGATGATTAAATTTAAAGGATAATTTATGATTACATTAATGAGAAACTAATCCAAATTGATAACTTCTTATAAATATGAATATTCTTCTGATTGAGCTGTTAATATTTTTTAAAAAGACACCTTGAAAACAATTAATTGTAATTTAAGCTTTAAATTGTTCAAACTTTAGTTGAATATAAATTAATATGATAGCATATCCAATAATTGTTACTTAATCTTTACAAATTCTTAAGTTTAAGAAAAAGACTCGATTTCACATTATAGAATTAAAATTTTCCTAAAACTTTAAATAAATTCATAAAAATCTTTTTAAATTTTTACCTTCTTGTTTTCATAAAATAATATAAGTAATGCAATAAATTCCGAAAGCATTCAATTAAGTTTTTCTTTTGAAGCTATATAACTTCTAATTTTGTGATTTATTTTTGAGAATGTTCAATAAGTTTTAAAATGCTTTGAGCTTCTTTAAAAAATTCTTTTAGTTAAGAGTTGCTATTGGTAAGGTATGAAGCTTCTCCTAAAACTCATTGACAAATGAAAACTAGTTATCTTTCAGATTTAGATTTTTTAACTCTGCTTAAATTAACTCTTTCTATTACTAAAGCATTTTTATTTCATCAGTTTCACAATTTTCCTTGCTGAATCGATTTCTTTAATCATTAATTTCCTAAATTGTTTTTAGTAACATTTATTCTAATAGTCTCATTAAATATTTAAGCTGTTACAAAATATTATATTCAAATAAAATCTCCTATTTGAATTATTCAGACCGACATTAATTAATCTAATTCAGCTTAAGAATTTTTAGAATATTGTGTCGTTTTTTAAATATTCTTATATGTTGTAAATGATCTTTTTAAATTAAGAATTAACAGTTCATCATAATAGTCTTGTATAAACTTGCTCATCTTTCTTAAATTGTTTCTAAGATTTTCAATACTTCCCCCAATTTTTCATCATTTTATTTTATTAAATTAATTAATTTAGTCGAGATTGTGAAACTTAAAAGCTTTTACATTTTCTTGGTAGTCGCAATTTTTTCTTAGTTTTAGAGTTTTAGGAATCTTCTTTTAATAAATCTAGTTTACATTTAAATATGAACTGAAAGTATAAGGGGTATTTTAATTTTATTCATTCATTAAAAATTGTTTAAGTATTAGAAAGTCTTCCCATCCTTTGAAACTTTCTTCTAACAAAAATCTATCATGTTATATTATTTTATTATTTTAAAGTTAATTAAGTTGAATAACACCTGTATCTTCATTATTATTTATTTATATTAATAATCCTCTGCTATTATAATCCTTCCAAATCTAACTTATTGATTTTACCCCAATATTTAAAGAGTATTCAGCTGAACTAATCTTTTTATTGTTAGTAGAGGATTAAAGACTAATATTTTTCCAATCATTTGGATCCAGATATAATGTTACCTCCAATTTTTTGAACTTTTAACTATTGTGTCATATATTGTCTCAATTTGTAGAATTATAGCTTCTAGGATTTTTGTATTTTTCATATTTAAAATAACTTTTTACCTCCCATTATAACAAATCTATTTGATAAAAACTTCATATTATTTTCTCTTTTTAGAAATATCTTACATTTTGTAAAGTAGGCAGGCTCCCTTAAATAATGATTCAAATAACTCAGTATCAGGGCTCATTTTGATTAGAGAACCTACAATACCTTTTAAGGATCCTTTTAATATTTCTTCCTTGTCTTTATTATTAATAAGAGCAATCTCAAAAGAAGTTTTGGTTAAGAAAAGAAATAGTTCGATTTAATTTTAAATTAAATCATTCCTTTCGATTTCCATTTATTATTGTAATTCATCACAAATTTCCAGAAAATAATTTTAGGTTTCACATTTCATAAATCTCTCATCATTCATTAAATGAAAGCTAAATATTACTTTAGAAAGGGATGTTTAATCTATAAAATATACAAACATTTGAAGGAATCTGATCTGATGTAGGTCTAGCAGCTTATCAATTAACGTCTAATCCCATCTAAAATTAAGTCGTATGATTTCTTAACACTTTATACATTCTTATTGATTTTGTAGATGTTTTCCTCTTAAAAATAAACCGCTGTATTGCTATCATTATTTCTGATGATTCCTATTAATTAGCTGCAACAGATGCCTTAGATTCTATTATCTAAATATAGTGATTGAACTTCGAAAAGAAATCATAAACTTAAGTTTGAATGTCATTTTTTTCTGATTATTGATCAATATTAGTATTTGACATTCCACAACCCCCTCCTCTTAGAAACAATTGTTATTTGTTGATTTCTGTTAGCATTTTTATAAAAAAGGTGAATTAATAATAAATCCAACACTAGGATATAACATGCCTAAGAAAAAAGTCATTATAAAAATTGATAAAAAATATTTAATAAAAAAATAACAAAAAATTAGCTTTTCGTAGGCTTCGGACTATGGGTATTGATACATAATTCTAATTGTATCAATACCCATTACTGTTTGTTCCTATCTTGGACTTTTTTTACGATCAGTTGGTTATGATTTATCCTATATTTAAACATGTATTGGAATTCCATTGAAAAAAAATTAATATATATTTTCATAATGGCAACAACAATTAAATGTTAGAAGTAATAATGGATTATATCATTTTGTCTCTGATGGAAGATGTAGATACATACTTATGGCTTTATAAAGAGCATTTCTTGGTCCTAAAGGCATGTACCAAAAATTTATATCAAGAATAATTCTAACTGATATTCATATGAATTTTTTTTTTAATTTTTCTTACAACTTATTTGAAAGTGCACAATTAATTTTGATTTTGTTTTATTTTTGATTTCTCCCATTTTTAAAAGAATTGAACTAAAATATTCAAAAGAAGAAGAAGATAATTAATTATAAAAAAGAGAGTAGAATTCTTTATATTTTCATTTTTAATCTAATTTTTACCTATTCAATTTTGATGATGAAGACAAACAAAAAAAATTTATTACTTTTTCCAATTATCATCATCTAATCTACTTTTGTGGACAAATATATATTTGACTGTTTATATGATACTGAATTTTAAAAAATTAAAGGATCCTGAAAAAGAAAAATAAAAGTAATGCACAAAATTATTTAAATTCATATTATCTTTTCAAGTTAATTACAGTCTTTTAATTGTTCAATNCGTCTAATCCCATCTAAAATTAAGTCGTATGATTTCTTAACACTTTATACATTCTTATTGATTTTGTAGATGTTTTCCTCTTAAAAATAAACCGCTGTATTGCTATCATTATTTCTGATGATTCCTATTAATTAGCTGCAACAGATGCCTTAGATTCTATTATCTAAATATAGTGATTGAACTTCGAAAAGAAATCATAAACTTAAGTTTGAATGTCATTTTTTTCTGATTATTGATCAATATTAGTATTTGACATTCCACAACCCCCTCCTCTTAGAAACAATTGTTATTTGTTGATTTCTGTTAGCATTTTTATAAAAAAGGTGAATTAATAATAAATCCAACACTAGGATATAACATGCCTAAGAAAAAAGTCATTATAAAAATTGATAAAAAATATTTAATAAAAAAATAACAAAAAATTAGCTTTTCGTAGGCTTCGGACTATGGGTATTGATACATAATTCTAATTGTATCAATACCCATTACTGTTTGTTCCTATCTTGGACTTTTTTTACGATCAGTTGGTTATGATTTATCCTATATTTAAACATGTATTGGAATTCCATTGAAAAAAAATTAATATATATTTTCATAATGGCAACAACAATTAAATGTTAGAAGTAATAATGGATTATATCATTTTGTCTCTGATGGAAGATGTAGATACATACTTATGGCTTTATAAAGAGCATTTCTTGGTCCTAAAGGCATGTACCAAAAATTTATATCAAGAATAATTCTAACTGATATTCATATGAATTTTTTTTTTAATTTTTCTTACAACTTATTTGAAAGTGCACAATTAATTTTGATTTTGTTTTATTTTTGATTTCTCCCATTTTTAAAAGAATTGAACTAAAATATTCAAAAGAAGAAGAAGATAATTAATTATAAAAAAGAGAGTAGAATTCTTTATATTTTCATTTTTAATCTAATTTTTACCTATTCAATTTTGATGATGAAGACAAACAAAAAAAATTTATTACTTTTTCCAATTATCATCATCTAATCTACTTTTGTGGACAAATATATATTTGACTGTTTATATGATACTGAATTTTAAAAAATTAAAGGATCCTGAAAAAGAAAAATAAAAGTAATGCACAAAATTATTTAAATTCATATTATCTTTTCAAGTTAATTACAGTCTTTTAATTGTTCAATCTTATATTTAGGTCATTACTTTTAATTCTAATACTTATTTTTAAGATTTTATTTCAAATCACTATTTACTAAGTGTTTCTATGTAGGTTGTTATTAATGTTATTTGCATCTACATCCATGAATTTTCCTCTAATTTACTTCTGGGTACAGATGGAAAATGTTAAAGGAAATCTTGTTAGCATGCTCCAAGTACATATAACATGGATGATGAAAGTAGGAATTGTTAATCAGGCTGCCCAACAAATACTAATGAATGCTTAAATTAAACATGTTCTTAATTAGTTGCTTAGTCATTTTAGAATGTTAATGGAATTCCTCTTGTGTAGACTCTAAAAAATGCCCGAAAATTTAATACTCAAATTATATGTTAAAACAAATCAGCCTTCAATTATTCATTATCAGATGGGATTACTGCTTATTATTATTCAAAATTTTCATGGATGTATGATACTTGTCAAAATTTACCTGATTTAACTGGGAATAATATAATTCTTGATTCAGTATGTTAACAAGTAATGTCAAATTGTGTCGGCAGCAGTTATGGATGTGTAGACAGATAGAGTGATTGTTCACTTTTCAAAGGAAATAAGAGAAGATATGTCTAATGTTCAGTATATTTACTATTCTAATAATAATACATAACAATCTTCATTTTGTTAAGTAATAAAATTAAATACTTCGGTTGGTACTGAATCATTATAATCTAATTGATCCATAAGACAAAGGTTATTTAATTCTTATTATAGAGAGTACCTGAAAAGAAATTAAAATTCGATCCATCAAATGAAAAAAACTATTTTATTTATTAAACTTGATATAGGAGTTTTATTAAATTAGATAAATTATTAATCATGTTACAATTAAGAATATAGTTAGTGCTTCAATACGTGTTACTTATAGGATATCATGAAGTTAAAACACTCATTTCAAGTTAATATCATACAGATCTTTATTCATTATATCACATGTTAGGATATTTTAAGAAAAATTCCTTACCCCCAGAAATTTAGCTAGAATTTTCTTCAGAATAAATTAACTTAATTCATTAATACTGATTTATTATTAAAAGAAAATGATTAATAATTTAAATAATGAAAAATAAATGGTTCTTAATCGTTATTTCTGTCTAAAATTATTTTCTGGTATTTATTTTCCTTTAGTAATTAAGACTAGTTTTCATACACTAGAAATATTTTAACAATTCATCCAATTTAATTCAAAGTTGTGAAGATTAAGATTTACTATTTCAACTTCTCCATTTATCTAATTTAAATTCGATACTTGAATTACTTTTTAATTTGTTTATTGAATTTAATTTTCATCCTTATTATAGATTATAGGTTTAAAATCAAAATTAACTAATATTTTATAATTATTGTCTCATTTATGCACTTCTGATCTTTATCTTCATATAAAATTATTCAATATTGAATAGCATCTATATTCCCAAGTATTTACATGTGTTTTTTTTTTTTTTAATTTATCCTCTATAAAATTCTAGGTTTATGCTTATTCAATAAAGAAAATAGTTTTGTATTTAATATTTAACTATGACATACAACAACTAAGAAATCTGCATATGCCATTAGTTGCATTTAAACATAGTATATTGTAATTAAGTTATTCGTTTCTCCTCTTCTATTGAAAATTCTCAACATCCCGGATCAAATATATATATAGTAATTAAAAATATCTATTTCTTTCTTCAGAGATATTTTTTCTCAATTTTCATGATCTAAAAGATCCTATCTCTATCAACACTGTTAGTTTTTCTATTACTTATCCTAAATAATATTTATATGCCATCTTATTTACAAATCCAATTTATTCTGGCTTTATTTCTTTAGTACATATTTATTTAAATTTAGGTACATAGAAATCTTCTATTAATTTAATAAAATGTCTTTAGACCATGTTTGATCTAAATTAATCAATTAAAGGCAGTTAAGGATGAACTTATTGAATGGTACTCATCGAGAATAAATATTTGAACTACCAAATTTATTTTAATTCTAATTTCAGTTTTCTATTGTTCCTTTCAATAAAAGTTCAGCCAAATCATAAGAAACAGCCTTTTTATTATCACCTAACAATTTTAGTTCTTCTTCATCAATTCAAAAAGTGTCTTCAAGAAAATTAAGGTCATCATGTTTAGGGTCCTATTTTTCATTTAAAAAAAATTGTATATTCAATAATATGTTTTTTCCTTATAATCTTCTACTAAATTTTTAAAGCAACTCATAAAGGGTTTCACATTTTTTGTGTGTTGAATTAGATTAAGAATTTTTTTCGATTCTGGTTAAATCAATCAATTATAATTGCATGCTTATTGTTAGTGGTCTATGGTCTGATATATTTGTAAGGGAAGTGTTGAACCTACTCCATAATTAATCTTTTTTTATAATAATATTTAGTCTATTTGATTACCTTTGGGAATGATTTACTTATTCACATTTTTGTTTAGCTATTGATGTCATCATATGGATATGACCTCATTTTTTTATAGTTGAATTTAATTCAATTCCAAATATTACAGAAAAGTTCAATAGTTTCTTTGTCTAATACCAATAATAATTAAAAAAAATAGAAGTAATGATCAATTCTAAAGTAAATCAAATTAGATAGATAATGAATAGCCAATAAACCATAAGAAACATGCCATTTTTGTGATATTCATGAAAGTCAACTATAACTGACTGTTTGTTAAACTAATGTCATAAAATAATAGGTATAACAACAGAATAACTGACATTAGAGAAGATGAACAATAAAGAGGAATTTCAATAAAGTCATCAGGAATATCATTTCATTGTTAATACAACAACAACAATAAATATTGTATAATATAAAACAATAAAAGAGAAAAATGAAGTGATTTATAATTCAAGTAGAAAAATGAAAATAAACTAAAGCCTTTTTAAAAGAATTTTGGTAATTTTAGAATTAATTAAATAAACAACAGATTATAGGCATTTATATTTTGTATTTTTTGAATTTGAATTAATAGTTTAATTTTAAAACATTTAATTAATTATATTTTAATTATATAGCACTTTATAATATAAGTTATGATTTAATTCCACTAAATCTTGATGTTCTTTATTTTGATAATAAGCCTGATTGTTGAAAGTGAATTAGAGACTTTAAGTTACAGTGAAAAGCATACTTACATTAATGATTTAAACACTATGTTGAAGTTGTAAATATACATCATTACCAGAATATAATTGGATTTATAGGTTTTATTACATAATATCTGTTGTGTGTTCAATTATTGAATATTATAATCCAATTACCCATTGGAAAGCTTTCTTTTAGGAATTGAATATTTCTACAAATTTTATTGTATAAAATTTTATAATTCAATTAAAAGCAGGTGTTATAATTTTTATCATCTAATACATTCATCTGAAGTATTGATACCTATTCATCCAATATAAAAATGATTTTGAAGGTTTGCTATTAGAGATATGTTGGCTCATGATGGAGGGTAAGCATTAAAAATTAATGGATTATGATGACCATTATAGACATCATTTGCATTATGTTGTTAATTATGTTCATCCTATTTTAGAGCATTATTTTGGTACTTCATACAATCTAGTAGAAATAAAGAATAAATCGTTAGAAAAATAATCCAATAAAAGAAAAATGTTCATATGTTAGTGAGTTTAAAAATTAAGATCATCCCTTATTGTTTAAGTATTCATGAAGAACTATAAGTAAATTTTATAATTAAATTTCTGATTACACTGTCTTTTTATAATATTAGATAACAAATATCATCTAATTTTAAGAACTTATTTATATAAAATAATCAAATTAACAAAAGCATTTTGATTTTTTTGTTGTTTTTGCAGCATTATTTTTTTAAAATTCTATTTCAAAAAAAAAGTAACATTGAGTAGGTTTATTGACAAAATGTTAAAGTTCATTCTTTGATTCCTTCAATTGATTTGGCAAAAATTGAATGAAAAATTAAGTAAATATGAACAAAATGATTATTAAATGTAATAAATATTCAATTATAACCCAATAAATTTATTTAATTTTCTTAATCAATTATTTCTCAAAATTCGGTTTAATTAGGCCAATATAATGATATGGAATTTTAAATGAATCTAAAATTGTTCTAAATTTTATCTACTTAATGAAAAAAGTAGAAATTTGATAAATTATAAAGAAGAAATGAATAAATCAAAGGAATTTAGTTAAGATTAATTAATTTTATAATATAAATACTCTATCTAATATTATTATACAATTAATTTTTTATTTCAATGACCCTTTTATTATTATTTAGATTTATCTATCCAATATAGGAAGTAGACCCAATTAATATTAACACAGTCATCTCAAATTGATCAACCCGTTACTAAGATGGAATAATGAATAGAGTCACTGCAGTGATACCAATATATATAATGGAGAAGTATNAATATCTGTTGTGTGTTCAATTATTGAATATTATAATCCAATTACCCATTGGAAAGCTTTCTTTTAGGAATTGAATATTTCTACAAATTTTATTGTATAAAATTTTATAATTCAATTAAAAGCAGGTGTTATAATTTTTATCATCTAATACATTCATCTGAAGTATTGATACCTATTCATCCAATATAAAAATGATTTTGAAGGTTTGCTATTAGAGATATGTTGGCTCATGATGGAGGGTAAGCATTAAAAATTAATGGATTATGATGACCATTATAGACATCATTTGCATTATGTTGTTAATTATGTTCATCCTATTTTAGAGCATTATTTTGGTACTTCATACAATCTAGTAGAAATAAAGAATAAATCGTTAGAAAAATAATCCAATAAAAGAAAAATGTTCATATGTTAGTGAGTTTAAAAATTAAGATCATCCCTTATTGTTTAAGTATTCATGAAGAACTATAAGTAAATTTTATAATTAAATTTCTGATTACACTGTCTTTTTATAATATTAGATAACAAATATCATCTAATTTTAAGAACTTATTTATATAAAATAATCAAATTAACAAAAGCATTTTGATTTTTTTGTTGTTTTTGCAGCATTATTTTTTTAAAATTCTATTTCAAAAAAAAAGTAACATTGAGTAGGTTTATTGACAAAATGTTAAAGTTCATTCTTTGATTCCTTCAATTGATTTGGCAAAAATTGAATGAAAAATTAAGTAAATATGAACAAAATGATTATTAAATGTAATAAATATTCAATTATAACCCAATAAATTTATTTAATTTTCTTAATCAATTATTTCTCAAAATTCGGTTTAATTAGGCCAATATAATGATATGGAATTTTAAATGAATCTAAAATTGTTCTAAATTTTATCTACTTAATGAAAAAAGTAGAAATTTGATAAATTATAAAGAAGAAATGAATAAATCAAAGGAATTTAGTTAAGATTAATTAATTTTATAATATAAATACTCTATCTAATATTATTATACAATTAATTTTTTATTTCAATGACCCTTTTATTATTATTTAGATTTATCTATCCAATATAGGAAGTAGACCCAATTAATATTAACACAGTCATCTCAAATTGATCAACCCGTTACTAAGATGGAATAATGAATAGAGTCACTGCAGTGATACCAATATATATAATGGAGAAGTACTTATAATATTGATGAGAATATTGAAGCAGGTATCATTAATATTATTCCCACAAATTATGTTTCAACTTAATTTTCTCATTTTTCTTAACCAAAAATTTCTAATAGCACTAATGGCTAACTTATAAGAACAATTCAAAAAAAGCAAATAATCAAGTTAAAAAATAAACTCATCTAAAGGATTTTTGTTTTTGAAGAATAAATTGCAATAAGAGATGCAAAGAGAATAAAAAACTTGACCTTCTGACATACCTATCTTCATAATTCCTGAATAAAAGCAAATTGCTCCTAATCATCCGAATATGCTTCTCATAAATAATTTATTGGATATGTTTAATGTAAACCGATATCATTATATATGATATACTTACTAGTTGCTGTTGAGTTGAGAGATTACTTATTTTATAAAAAATAAAAAGTAATCCAAAAATAAAATAATTTTAAAATTAATATCGAAGAAATCTATAATATAATGTTCATTTAATTATTATTCAAATTTATTCTTCAAAATAAGTAGTATGCCATTTTTTAACTTTTTGATGTTATAAGCTCTAATTAGAATTTTAATAATAGAACAATAATGAGAATATTAAAATAAATAATTAAACCAGCGATGATTAATATATCTCTAAAAATAAATGTGTATAGTTAATATTAACAACATAAATCTTTTAATAAAGATGGCAGAAAAAATAATGAAGATAAATATAAATCATATTTCTGTTGATTCAATCGATTTATATAAAATATAAGATAAAATTGCATCATGCGAAATTTATTTATTAGAAAATAATTATTTTCGCATTTTCTTTATTCCCAAAAAAGTTTACCGAACTTTAGTTCTCAAATACTTTGGTCAGTAACAAAATGATTAGTAAAAATATTAATTTTATTCTAACCTGAGATTCAAATTGAAGCATCTTTTGACAAATTTTAATAAGAATTTTTCTAAATTATATATTATGAGAATCAATGCTGCTAAAAGGATATTTTTATTAAATTGCTTTAATTTAATTTTTTATTATTTAAATAATTTCTTAATATTTATTCTTTCTTGTGATACTTTGACATACACAACCATTGAATAGTAACAATAAAGGATAACTATTTCTGTATAATACTTAAATTGACTTTTAATTTTTAGATTCTCAGAATACATTGACGTATTTGATATTAGTATTCATAAGAAATTTTTGTACTGTTGAAATTTTAACTTATTTTTCAACTTGTTATTATAATTCTCCTAATTAGGACTAGATCTTCCACAATAATTTTATTTATATAAAATGGGCTATCAATTAGAGACTATCCATCTATTATTAATAAAACAGTTTCACCAATTTTACCAGTTGTTAAAAGAAATTTTAGAATACTAGTATATTTAAGATGGTATTTATTTTTTTTTAGAATTAATATTAATTATACGCTATCATTACATCAATAACAAAAATCGATTAATTTGTTACCCTGTTAGTGTTATGATAGTTAGTGTTTAGTAGTTTTATATATAGTCAATTAAAGGGCTTTTTTTATAGTTTATTCATCTGAATAATCATGTGCATAAACTAAGTTATAAATAATATATAAATTAAGCTTCGATTTGGAAGGTATTCATTTAATTTATAATTTCTTGCGATTATGAACAAATTAGGTCATATGTTATTCAACGCAATTGAGAATAAGCTTTGGCTCAATCATGTACTTTCAATAAGATTAAAATTATTTCCAAAAACATCTCTCATAAGTAGTTGTTTCGAAATTTCCAAAGTTCAATTAGGAGACGAAGGACTGAGTAGAGTTATTTAACTATAGCGGACCAACATGATTAAATTAATGCATTTGAAAATATCAGTCCTTCGTCTCCTAATTGAACTTTGGAAATTTCGAAACAACTACTTATGAGAGATGTTTTTGGAAATAATTTTAATCTTATTGAAAGTACATGATTGAGCCAAAGCTTATTCTCAATTGCGTTGAATAACATATGACCTAATTTGTTCATAATCGCAAGAAATTATAAATTAAATGAATACCTTCCAAATCGAAGCTTAATTTATATATTATTTATAACTTAGTTTATGCACATGATTATTCAGATGAATAAACTATAAAAAAAGCCTTTTAATTGACTATGATCCATAAAAAAAATAGTTTAGATTGACACATTTTATCAAAATGATTGAAAGCGAAAATTAAAATACAATATTCTTATTCATTTTCAATTCTAAATTCAGAATTTCAGAAAAAAACATATAATCATAGGATTATTAAATAAAATTATAAACTTTCTAATAATTCTAATGATTTAGTTTTGTATTTTTCTCTTGAGGTGTTTCATTTTTCAAAACATAAATAGTAGTTAATATGAATAATAATTAAGAATGCAAGAGGGGGATATAATTAACAAAATTATCAAAATAGATGATATGAGGCTACAATGTGTTACTTGCTAGTAGGAAATTGTTTGTAAGTGATTCTCTTGGCAAAATATAATAACATTTTTATTCCAAGAAACATGTATTAATAATAACACAATAATATCTCAAATTGTTACAAGCATAAAAAGAATCTGAATACATTAAAATGGTTATTGATTGGAAATATGTCTAAAGTTTAAAAGAAATCAATTTAGAGTGTAAGGTTTGAATTTATGTAGAAAAGCACAAATGGTATACTCAATTATTTCAAGGGGTTGATCAACTTACAAGTTCAACATATGCTAAGAAAATTAAAATGATATTACAAAACTAGTAAGTAAACAATAATATACTCAGCAAATTGATTCCCCTTTAGAATATTTATAGCTAAATTGTTTTGAAAGAGATTACTTAATTGTTAAAAAACAGCTAAAAATAATAGGTAGAGTTTTAATATAAAATTCAAGGGCTTCATCTATCATCAAAAAAGAATTAAGAAATATAAAAATAAATAGATGCCAAAAAGGATTCCAGATAAATTTTTACCAATATATTCTTCATAAATTTTGTCTGACTTGGTGAAGCTGAAATATTAAGAAGCATGCTTCATGTATTTGTTGGCCTTTTATGGAATAACAGTAAAACAAATTACCTAATCTGCCCTAAAATAATTAAAAAAGATGTGCAATACAGAAAAAATGTGATACAAATATTTGCTTATAAAATCAAAGTAATTCTATTTAAAGATAATTTGCCTTTTCATCTGCCAATAAAAAGTTAAAAAAAAAGAAGCCCAAGCGATAATTGAATAAAAAGAGGTTAATACTTTTAGTTTTATTGGAAGCTCATTTGCAGACTATAATTCAAACGAAATTTATAAGGAGATATTGAATTTTACTCATGATTAAAAATATACTTCAAATTTGAATAGTGAATACTTTGCAAATTTTTTAGAGAGTCATATTAAATATAAAATGAAATTAAAATTAATGTTTTAATAAGGTTTCGATTTAATCTAATTGAATAGATAAAGAAGATGTGGATATTGGAGAAAACTATTAAATTAAATTATGTTCAAAATAAAAAATTTTTAATTAAAAACTTGTTAAGGAGATTGAAAAACATGGAATTCCATATAAAGTGAACGAATGAGTATTAT